>JAPDSC010047531.1:0-56288 GCA_026290005.1 Latrodectus geometricus
AAGGCGCAGTACGTGGCCTTAAGCAACCACTTCCACGAGGTCTTGGAGCACCTACATGAGAAGAGAGAAGAGATGCCAGACGTGTACGGAGATTTTGCAAACTTGTTCCAGAAGTTCCGCACCTGCTTCGTTGGCTCCCAGCGCTTGCAAAATAAAGTCTACCAGCTAAACGCGGAGAAGGCCACGATGAATTCTCAGATGAGAAAATTGAAAGCAAAACTGTACGATGCCGAGAATAAGAGAGAAGAACTGTCCAGTCGTGTGGATGATCTGCTCCAGAGTGCTGTTGAATCGGATAAGGAAAAAATATCACTCCAACACAAGATAACCGAATTGGAGGGAGAATTGACCAAAGGTCAAGACCAGCAGGTATATAGCATGTTCAGTTATTCTGTCCCAATACTTTTTGATTACTTTTGAAACTGGAGATGCTTCTTAGGAACTATTTTAAAGTAACCATATTGATAATGCAAAACCATCATAATAAGATAAGTTGACTATTATTTTATCATAAATATATCATAATAATACGATGTTCATCGGGGACCAGCCATTGATTCCAGCCTTTTGAAAAAGAAGTTTCGCGGTAGATTAAAAAAGTTTCGTAATATTTTCTTACTATAAAAAATAGGCTCCTCTATATATGAAAAAATACTCTTTGAACGCAATCCTATCCAGTAGATGTTCAAGTGCAGTAATCAAAAGTTAGACTTCATCAAGAATTAAAAGTCAGAGTATCCGCTACATTATGCCAAATAATTTTGCAAACATTGCACGTGAAACATCTTAAAACACATTTTACATATATGTAAGAAGTTTGAATCACAAGTAATTTTGATTATACACCATTTATTATAGTTTTTTCCAACTCCACATTTAACTTCTACACTTCTACAGCTATATAAGTCAAATCTATACCATTCTCTTTTTTATATTCCCATTTGTTGGAAGTTAACTTTTTCTAAGGTTTATCAATTCCATTGAAGGCAAATGAGGCATGTTGACTGAGCTATTTAAGGAATTATAAAACTACTCATACTCCACCTTAGAAGCTCAAAAGGTCTATAGGTGTGAGCATTAACATTTCCACGGGGAAAGACATGGAGGTCTGTACGTCAACCTAAAAAGATATCCCTTCAAACACAGACTTCATGGATGTTTGATAGAGGAAAACGTTTTATCCAAATGAAAATGCGCCCACTTTCACTTTCATCGCTAAACATGAACTCATCCATAAAGAAAACAGCCTTTCATTGATCACATGTTGACATGCCCATTCAGTCATTCCTACCTATAGCGTGATGTGAGTGGGGAGCAAATGACTGGTCGCCTCACATAAAGACGACGTTTGACGCAAGTTTGATCTGGATACGAACCTTCCCGAGCTTGTAGTGACGGATTATCGGAGTTCAGCCGAAGTTGTGGTTCTATTCTTTCATGCACATAATGAAAAATATTGGTCATCGGGGCTTGCGGTAGCGCGTGATCATCCTTGGCTGAACCTTCTGGATGTCAAATCTGTGGTTAGAAATTGTTGACAATCTACTAATCGCAGACGAACTCACATTCAGCCATCTAGCCACTTATACCGGACTTTGTCCTGGCTCTAGTCTCCCAATAGCTCGGCATCGAAATTGTTCAATTAAATGATGGCTGGAGGCCATTGTTACAGTTTCGCTATACCAGATTTCTTATATCAGATACGCAGCGACAATTTTTACCTTGCTCTGGGATATTCATTTTTATCTTCCTGGCAACTGATGTATTCCGACAGCAGCGCCACTATTTTTCAACTTCTTTTACTTATCAACATATTCAAATTTCATTGAGATTAGCTTGTTTTGGGGAGAGTTATCGCTATTTTTGTAATTTTTCCTTAATTTTTAGTAACCACTATAATTCATTTGAATTTTCACATTAGGGTAATTTCTGTGATGTTGCGAAAAGAAGATATTAAATTTAAATAAAGATTCAACATATTTGATTAAAAATCCCTCTAAAGAATCTTTGAAATATTTGGTAATACTTTACAAGATTTATGTTTAGGAAATATTATTAAAATAATTATTAGATTTTTTAAAGTTACTTATTCACACATTATTTCTGATTTATGCAATTAAAACACAATCATGGTATTAATAGTTGATAATTTTTTGCTTAGCCTCCCACGGAAGACGTTGTTTTGGATGACGAAAAAGAACAAACGGCATTGAAATTCAAGGAACTAGAGAAAGAAGTGGCGGAACTGAGGGAAAATTTGGCATCATCCAAGAAATTGCAGGATATCTACCAGGACAAGTTGGCAGATGCTGACAAGGCAGCTTCAGCTTTACAGAATGACCTAACAGCCACCAAGTCAGAACTGCAAAAAAAAGCCACTTCTCTAGAAAAAACGCTTGAGAAGACGGCTGAATGCTCAATTCAACTCGAAGAAGAGAGGGAGAAGAAGCGAGAACTAGACAGTGAAGTGAAACAATTGAATAAGGAAATGAAAGAAGCAAAAGCTAAGTACAAACGGTATAAATACTACACGGAGGATTTTTTAAAAATTCATAATTTTAAGTGTGGTTAGATTGAGTAATTTCTTCTCGCAAATATGAATTTAACCGAGTGGTAAACTTCATCTTGCATTGGAAGCCAATGTTCTATCTGCCAAGAGCTAAACCAAGGACAAATTGACATGATGTCTTAAAATATCTTAAAAAGTTGAAGCCTCTACCTGGAAAGTTAAAGTCAGGGACAGAGCTGTCTGGAGAGATATTACAGAGCAGCCTAAGGCCCATGATTGTGTTTTAATTGCCTTAGGCTGCTCTGTAATAGATGAGTATTTAGTGCCAATAAAGGAGAAGAAATATGAATTTAAACTAGTGTTGTTGCCGATTTTTAAAGTAGAAACAGAAGGTGGAAACGCTGTTAATTTGTAACTAAAAGCAGATATAATTTAATCTTCCTGAAATTATTAAATTTGCAGTAAACTTTCTATAAATGCCACATTATTTTGATGCCATTATACACCAACCATTATGCTTAATCAAAATCTACATTAATAATCGAAGCAAATGCAGAAAAATTATTATAAAAATTTAGTTAAACATTTCTTTTTTGATAAAATTAAATTTTTTCTGAAAAATTTAAAGGGGCATTAAACTTTAAAAAAATGAAAAAAATAAACTGTCCTAAGGTCCTATATTTTTAAATTCATGAGCATAACAAATTCTTTAAGAATTCATTTTCTATATTCTATGGCATGGATATTAAAATGTTAAAAACATAAAAAACGGGGAAAAAATCAATTCAGTTCGGTATAAAATATAAAAGGCTGGCAAAACAAAAGTATTGGCTATCATGTGGCAATTAACTTAAAGGATAAAAAACTGCTGTAAGTCCCTTTTTGAAGCATCCAATTGAAGTTCATTTTCAAAAAAAGTGTTTTCCATATATTGTGAGCTAAACTGACATGTCACTTTGGAAAGAAACTTGGAAAATTTCTACGTGGTCGACCTAATCGTCGTCCATTTCAGAAAGTAAATATGCAATTTTTATTTCCGGATGTATATTTTAAGATTAAATTATATTTTCTCATATCATTTTACGTTATCAAAATAGTGAAACATTTTTTTATGTTTATATTCGAATGAGGATGTACTTTATTCTAATATTGTTATTTTTTTTATATTATTTTATATATATATATATATATTTTTCTTTTTTTGGAGTCAGGAGATTTGAGAATTCCTGAATTCAAGTATTCTAAATTGTTTTTTTTATTTTCATAGGGTGTTGACTGATCTGAAAAAATCTCAGAAAGAATCTGATGCACAGAGTCAAGCAGTGGATAAACTCCGAAAAGATTTGGATATTCGAGAGGACCGAATCACACTGTTGACCACACATAAAGAGGCTCTGACCGCAGAACTCAATCAAAAGCAATCCGAAATCAATTCACTTAAGGTACATCTCGAACATTAAGTAATAAATTTATTATACTTTATTTAGCTTTTCGTTAGAATCATTTTAAATACAAGCGTTAAAAAGCATATGAGGGTAAATTTGCAAGAATTTTATGTGTGGTTTTATGTATCTGGATTTTGAACATGGTCTTAACGATAGCCAGTTTAGTGATAAGATATTGAGGATTCACTACTTCTCTAACTGAAAAATTCAAACTAAATGTCATGTTTCCACTTGCACACTTGTTGCAATCATTTTTTTTTCAAGTTAGTAAATAGATAAATATTGCAATAGATGAGTATTTAACATTATCTTTGAAAAAGCTCTTTCTTAGCAATGAATCAATATTAAACATTATTTTTGAAAAAGATCTGAAAAGGCATGGAAATTTGTCAGGGTAGTTTCCTGAAGAAAAAAAATCTAATAGAAATGAATTTCCTTATGAACTTGTGGTAGTGCTCTTTGTAGGATAAGATTGCGGGTTTGATTCCAGATAGTATTGAACAATGAGAAATAGATATTGCGCCTTTATCTTCTGCACGTAATTCTATCAGAGTGAGTCTTTGGAGTTTTTTGGGCACCCCTTGAGAAACGTGAGAATTTATCCAGAGGACATTAAAATGCCTTACAACAAACTTAGGCACTGAACAGCCTATCTATAAAAAGTTTTTCAATTTATTAAGCTCTTCATCGTATGTTGTCAAAATATACTGGTGTTAATGTTTGAAAATCAAAATGAAACTTATTCTAATTAAATTGATGAAAGGCATTGATAAGAGAAAGAATTAAGTAATTGTTAAATGATACAAGTTTTCAAAATAATTTAATTATTAAGTTTAAAAACAAATAGTTAAGGGACTCGACTTAAAACATTTTAACATATACAATAAAGAGTTTGAATAACTCACTTCTAAAAATTTGGTTAACATTTTTAAGATTGTTAACCAAATTTTGATAACCACAATTGATACTTAGAGTCAATAAAACTAATTCATGTTCATTCAATTCTAGTATATAGTTTAGAGTTTTAGCTGTAGACGGCTGAAAGTGTTGCAATTTTATGTAATATTTAAAGGCAAGATAATTTATTCATTTTGTTAATTTATCAAACGATGAAAACATAAATTAAAATGATATGTTTTGTTCCCCACTAGATTTGAAATTACAGCTTCAATTCTCTTTATGAAATGAGATTAGAAACATCACCTTTATTTGATTCAAATTAAATATAAAATGGAGTATAATATATATAATTAAATCCATATTAAATACTAAGTTCTTAATTTAGATAAAGTTTATCGTCAGAATTATTATTTACAGCTTTAGTTTATCGTTATAAAAATTATGGATTACTAAAACTATATACACAATAATTCTGACGATAAATTTATATAATCCATCTTATTAAAGAGAGAACTATTTAATATATTTATTTAATTATATATGTTACACACAGAAACGTGATCACAATAAATAAATATTAGTAGTTCAAATAAATGCTTCTCGATATTATGTTTTAGTAATAATTTCAATTTTTTAAAATTTATTATTTAATGTTATTGAGTGACTAATTAGTACACACACACACAGTGTAGCTATTCATTGTAAATATAATAAATATCCTACATTGATAAAGTTCATAAAATTCATAGAATAAAGAAAAGACCTTTTTCTTTAGAGTTTAAGATCCAAAATTCATATCCAAACAATATAAAATGCAAAAAATATAAATATTGAATTTCAGTTTTTACAGACATAGATTTTAAGGAGTTTTCTTGATTTCTTTCATTAATATACATAAACAAAGATTGTTGAGGGTGGGAATAAAATAGTCTCATATATTTTTGAAATTGATTATCTAATTTAACAAAGAGATTAATTCCAACAGTTAACAAGTGGCTGAGTTCAGCCTAGTGGTAGTAGGACACATTCTTCAGACCATAAAGTCCCTTCTTCCCCACCACTGTGGTACAACGAGAAATGGATTTTGTCGCTTCTGCTTTATGTATGCACGTTTGACAAGGTGGGTGCTTATGAGTCTTCCAGGTATACTTTCTTTCGAACAGTGAATATGGCTCTCATTATCTATGAAAAGCCTTCCCGAAAGTCAATTACGCGATGTGTTAGATAGAGGTAAGTTAATGCACATCGCAGAGTCAAATTTATATATCGCTAACTTAAGCGTTAATTTTATTTCGTTTCTAGAGAACCCATTAACGCATAGTATACAATTTCAAAGTGACATAGGAAATCCAAGAAACGCTTTAGCTATTAATGGAGGCATTGGCCTCTCTAAAAACATCATCAATTAATAACAAGTTTGAAAATAAAGCTTAAGAAGTCCATACAATATTTTAATTATTCGCATTGAGATAGGCATTTCTACTAACACAGCTCTCTTTAAATGTATTCAAATACTCATTACTAAAACTCTCGAAGGACAGTTGATGAAAACTTTTCCTGTTAAGGGTCTTTGCACTTCAGTTGTTGGTGAGTTTGAACCCAACCTCCAAGCATACTTATTTATAGTGGTTCGGAATCTACTGAAAACTTTGAATGACTGGTCTTCATGAGTAAAAAGTTAACCTTAAAACAAAAACCATGTCAAGACAAATGAAAATTTTAGTCATGAAAAAAAGTTGTCTCTGAAAAAAGCCTTACAATCTCTTTTATCTATGCTGGTATTTATATTAAAGAATGCAATCCTCACTGCATGAATTTTTTTTTAAAAAAAGAGATTTATTCCCCTTTTATGACATTTCTTCCATTCTTTTCTCTAACAAATACACTCTTCTTGATATTTAAATTATATCTAATTTTGAATACCATTTTTCTATGCCACAGATGGATATTGGAGCACTAACGAGGCAGAAAAACGAGTACTTCCGCAAAATAGGATTAATGGAAAAACAGATTACGCAATTGGAATCAAGAGTAGAGAATTTGAAAGAAGAGAATGTCAGTCAAAAGAAAGATTTGGAAACCCTGGATAAAATCGTTGGCGAGTTTGACAGCAAGAATAAAGAGTTAACAAAGGAAAGAGACGGATATCTCGATGAACTTCAAAAACAGATGCTGGTAACCATGTCTTTTTCTGAAAGTTACTATTTAAGAACAAGAACGTCTTTTCAGTACATTTTCCAACACTATTTGTCATATCTTTTTTCTGTAAGACATAGGTAAATATATGTGAAAAATAAAGTATGTTACGTTAAGAGAAATTAACCATAGTTCCCGTAAAAAAATTATTTCTTAAAAAGATAGAAAAAAATAGGTTAGGAACAACTTATATAGTAAATTTATATATCATTATTTGGGAAAAATATAAATTATCTTTAGATTCGAAAAGAAACTTAGTAATTTTAACCTCGGGCTGCTTTTTTGTTTCTTGATTGAGTTGAAGCTGTGATTGGCAAACTTGTTGTTCTATTTTGATTTACTTAAGCTCCGCATATTCATAAAATTATGTAAGTTACTGTACTGTAATATAACATTCATTGGTGTTTCATAGGGATTTGAAAAAGAAAGTCAATTCAGGTGTTCCCATCAATGTTTCTGTCCTGTTCGAAAATTATAAGGCCCTATCCCTAGATTTACTTTTGCCTTTTCTACAACCAACATTAGAATATTTAGCTGTAGTACGATGTAAATTTATAGATGCTTAAATGAAGTAAGATATTTGTCAGTCATAAAATAAAAGCATATAAAATGAGAGTCTGCCCTCTATTTTTATAAATAAAATTTATTTTTTAATATCATACATATACTTTAAGCACATAAACGTCAAGGGATAGGAATGTGCCATTATACAGGTGATACTGTTATCGTGAACAAAACTTTAAAAAAAATAGTGCTTTATATTTCAAAGCTTTCATTTTTATTCAAATAATTATCTATAAAATCTTTTTTAAAACAACGAAAACCATGTGATAGAAATTAACAAACTTTGAATGCAGAATGGTGGTTGGAGCTAGACAAATAAGACATTCTAGTTCGAAAATGGTAGGAAATTCAACATTTTGAGAGAAACATGTTAAAAATAATGACGGAAATTCCTAATTTTAGGTTTAAGTTCTTACTACGGATTATAGTATAACCATTGAATGATCAGAAACCAGTCCAAGTGAATAATGCAGTTACTTCACAGCATGGAATAACAGCATGAATCAATGTGGGCGTAGGAGCAGGGTCGTGGTCATAGGAGCATTAGTACAAAGCTTGACTTATATAAGCAGAAGACAGGTTCTAGTGTATTTACTATAGTTTCAGCTCAGCTCCTGCGCTCACGATTAGGCCCTAGGCTCTTAGAAAACCATGGTTTGATTATATGAGTCACGTTTGCATGTCCAGGTGTTGTGCGGAACAACGTCATGCACCCGGTGTTGTCAATAATGCTTTGTAAAAGATGATAGTGCTTCCTTAACTGTGTGAACTATTTTTTAAGAGAAATGGACAGAGTTTTCTGGTAGAATTAAATGAATCTGCGAACGGCATTCAATTCCTTGCATGCCGTTCGCAGTTTCATGTCATCATCAGTCACAATTGAGGTCGGTCATCTCGATGAAAATGTTGAACAATTCCAACAAATGATTTGAACCCCTAGAGGGCTCCACATGCATCTTGTCAAACATTTGTGAGACAGACCGGAGAGTTCGATTCATGCCCAAAATCTTATACTGATTACATTTTCGGAATTATAATCGTCTATGGATGCAATATAAGACTTCCTACTGCCTCCCTCTACTATTTCTGTTGTGAAATTCAAACGACTTCTTGAATCCATGCCATGTCGAGTTGCTACACCCAAACAAAAAGAAATCCAAAAACATATATCCCATGATTTTTGAAACATCAGAGAATACATATATGAATGTATGGATTGATAAATGGATAATATTTGAATAAAACTTAATGTATTCCTATTCTAATAATTAGCTTTTATGTCTTAGGTTTTGTCAGATCAAAAGCGAGAACTGAAACTTGTACAGGAGAGAGAGATTGTTTTGAAGAAAGAGTTGGACGCGTGTAATCGCACCATTGAAAATCTTCAATTCATTATTAAAAAGCAGGAGAAGGAGCAGGAACGCGCTGCATCACACGCGCGGAATCTGAGCAAGACTATTGAAGAACTCCGTGACGAGATTAAGCGCATGGAAATGCAGGTAGCCGAAGCCCAGAAAGCAGCTGGACGCTTCGAACAGCTGCTGAGTGATGAACGTTTGAAGAACAAGACCTTGGCAGAGGACGTGAGGTTCTACAGGAAGTCATGTGCAGACGCCAAGCACGTCACTGAGCAGACGGAAGGGAAGCTAGACATCCTCGACAAGCACGTTCTACAGTTGAGGAGCTACAACAAAAATTTGGACGAGAAGCGGAAAGAGCTTCTCTCTCAGAAACAAAGCCTGGACGAGCAGTTGGGAAGTGCGAAGGAATCCTTGAAGCAGGAAAAGAAAAATGTTGAGAGTCTGACTGCAAAGCTGAGGCAGAAAGACAGTGATGAACGGGAGCATTTTAAGAAGATGGCCACTTTGGAACAGGAAATTGACATCCTTCGAAAAAAGTTGCAGAGTTCTATGAAGGAAAAAGACTCCCTAGTTACGAAAATTCGAGAAAAGGATGACGCCATTGTCGATTTGAAGGAGAAGATGAAACTGCTCGAATCAAATTTGGAGAAAATGGATCGCACGCTTGGTGAAAGAGGGGATGACGTACAGCTTCTAAAGGTGCAGTTACGCCAAGTAAATAGAAACAAAGCGTTGCTGGAAGGGCAAGTGGAAAACATGCACGCTACCCGCCAGGAACTGACTAATGTGCAGGAAGAGTTACAAGAAGAGAAGTTGAAATGTAAAGGAATCGAAGAAGAAATTCAAAGACCAATCAATTTCCATAGGTAAAATATTTATTGGTAAAATATTAGTAGAGACCATTCATTATGTCCAATAAGTTTTAAGAACTGATTTGAGGATCTTGTAGTAATCATTCTACAGATATGAGTTAATAAAATTTGATATTAATTGCGCCTGTGGCCTGGTTGGTTAAGGCATTGTTCTCTTTATCGAAAAGAAGTTGGATTGATTCCCGACTCAACAGTCGTTGTTCCCTAATGGTGGCTGGAATAAAAAAAAATAGGTATGTGGTCGAAATCTTCGTGACAAATGATACATCAATGTGTTATATAGGCACACAGTTTGAGGATTTTTTAATCCCTGCTTTTAAATTAGGAAGACCCACTTTGGAGTCCAGATGGCATGCCCACTGAATATGCCTCTCTATATAAAATTGCATTTAATTTCGCGTTTTGTAGTACTGAAAATTATAGTACCTGGGTATTGAAAAATTAGTTAAATGTTTTCAAAGGATTTTACAAATTTTGAAAGCAATTTTGATATTAGACAAAAAAGTCTATTCAAATTAAAAAATTTTATTGCAAAATCTTTTTGTGAGAATATTTAAATATTTGTATTGCTATTTTTTTTTAACCCCCATCATGCGTTATTGCTAAGGAAGATTGAAATATTATGTAGATTTGAAATGTAAAAATTGAGTCAAAATTTCAGTAAAAGCATAAAAGATAAGGATATAAAATTACGTAAATCTAAATAAATATCTGCACTTTCAAGAGAGTCAAGAATAAAAAGCACCATAATGGTTCACTGAAGCGTGTGCATCATTGCATGCTATAAGTAATTAAATTGAAATTAATGAATCTCGTTATTGAAAAAGAATGTCATGAGAATAAAATTTGATTGCGCTAATTGTTATAAAAATTTGTTTCCTCAATATAAGAATAAAATACTAAATAAGTCATAAAAATATTTTGAGCAGAAGTTTGCTTCAGAATATGCATCCGAAATTTATTAAAAATCAAAAATACAATCCAGTACATCAGAAGTTACAGTACAATAACACCAGAATTAAAATCTTTAACATCAAAAATCATACTCCTTTAAAAAAACTACACACTAAAAAAATTACATTCTTACTGTACAAATAAAAAATAGAGCAACTGAAATGATTTTGCAATATTCCAATCAGTTTGAAATTCTGAGAACTCTAAGAATCTTTTAGGCAGGCACTTTTATTTTCCTTCCAAAACAATTTTTCATATGTATTGATTTTTAATGGCAATTCGCGAAGGTAAGAAACCCTGTACATATATAGACAGAAGCTCGATATTAATTTCTATTTCTCGACTGTGATTGATATCCTACTTGAGACGTTTCACTTCGAAAAGAGAGTACAACCTCATCTTCTATTGTAATTCCTAGGAAGCTTTTTTATTAATTCTCATACTTATATAAGCCTTTGAAGTCTGTTTTTCATTAAATAAACATGGAGAATTGTTTGTTCTGGTGTATCGCTTATTTCTTCATTGGTCATTTCTTGCACACGAAGGTTGATTGGAAGAAAAAATATGGATTTTAATGAATTTCAGATCAATGTAAACACATCACCAATCAACGAGGGAGCTTAAGCCCATAAACTATTAAATTGGAGTCCAAAGTGTAGAAGATTCATTAAGGTTGGCTTTAGTTTATTAATCTGTATTATTCCCATATTATTCTTTACTTATTACTAGTCACATTTTATGCTTTATTTATTACTATAAAATTACTAGTCGAAAGTTCTTCAAATGTATAATAAGATCTGAAACTCAGTAAAAACTTTCAGAAATTCATTATAGAGGTTAAAGGATTTCAACTCAGTCACTTGCCCGACTTCAACAACTTTAGAAGAGAGCCAATATAAGAATGAATAATTATTTAGTTGGTCATAAATTTCAGAAATAAAGTAAAAATTATTTTTCAACCATTTAAATACCATTTTTGTTACGAGTAGAATTTTCCTAAATGGTTATGCTTGATTGATCTCCGTGAGAACAAGTGTAATGGAATGCTTAAAATCATGTAATCAGAGCTCTACATGGCTGCGGTACTTTGTCACGCCTTCTTGACAAAAGGTTAAATTTCTTAATATAAGTGCAATTTCTTAACATGCTGCATAAAAAATTTTCAATTATTTCATTTGCAAGTTTTAAATTAAATACTTACGCTGATGATGACAAAATTGCATTTTATACTTAATTAAATATTACTGCAAATGTTGGGTTATTGCACGAGCAAATTGCTGCTTTATACCTAGACAGAGTTGGGCCCTACCATTTGGATAGAAGTGGCAAGGGGGAAGTCTTCATAATTGAGAAACAGGGACCAAGTAGAAGACCACCAATATTTGTCTGCTACCACCAGAAGTATCGTTTCCCTTTAAGGACATTGCGACCACAATCTATTTTACATGCCTCACCCGTCTTTAGTGAACACGACGAATCTTACTTTAATTCGGAAAATTAACTCACTACCTTCCGATAAAAAGAACGACGCTTTTACCATCCAAGTCCCCGCTGTCGTCGTATGTATTAAGTCAGAACTAAAAATATATTTTTATTTTTTAAAAAAGTTCCTTTGCGACGAGAATATAAGCAGATCAAGTAAGATTTTCAGCAGAAATACCTATAAATTGCAATTGTAATTGTATTTTTCTCGTTACTCAGATGGCGAATTCTTGAAGGAACAGACCCAGATCGGGCTCAGTTAGTCACAAAGTCGTTGGAACTCCAGAAGCAACTGGTGAAGAAGACAGCTGACTTGGAAGCCAAGGAAGTGGAGTTGCTTCACAAGGAACAAGAAGTGCAGAAACTGCGTGAGCAAGTCCAGCGAAGGTCCGAATCTGGAGTGGACACTGAATTGTGGGAATGTAAGCGAGAGCTGAGGGCTCGTATGGATAGGCTCAAGTGCTTGACCGCAGAGAACAACATGTACGAGACGGCAGTAGCTAAATATAGAAATGAAATCATGACTTTGAGAGAAGAATTAAAGAAGCATAAAATGGCTGATTTTAAGTTTAAAATAAAATTCTAGCTTACTGTTACAAAAATTTTGTTCTTAATATATTTGCTGTAATTTTTGCTGCTCTAAAAATGAAATTTATATTACACATTTATATTGCTTTTTTGATTGACATCTTATATTCCTTTTGGTATGTGTGTGACATATTTTTATTAAGTTAAATAAATAAAATGGAAAAGAGACTGTGATAATCTAGTAAAGAAAAGAGGTTTCGATACCGTACTCAATCGGAGAAGCTTCTAATGAGGTTGAGTGGTTGGGTTTCCTAGCGCAAGGTCCAAAAAAGAAAAGCTACGCCAAATCTCAAATTTTAAATAAGTTTTATTTATTTGTAAACTTTTAGAAAACCCACACACGCAACATTAAAATCCTAACGAAACATAATAAAAGTGTTTATATATAATTAATTTAAAATGAAGAAAAAAGATTAACCACTTAACAGTTTCGTTTTTCTGCCATATTATGTCTAAAAATAAGCATATTTCAAAAATGAGCCATCTATTAGAAGCAATGGAAACTAAAACAATGAGAAAAAGCCGGGCAAATCAGTGGATCGGCGTAAAAAAACATGCTTCCCGAACGGCGCTCGGGCAAATCAGAAAAGTCCTCTTTCGCTGCACCCGAGCGGCGTTCGGGCAAAACTGGTAAGTGGTTAATGAAAAATATAATCACAAAATTGTTTTAAATATGAATTATAAAATTTAAATTATATAAAACTTATGCCTTTTTTTAAAAAAAAGGCAAAAAAATTTCTGTGTGGTGACTTTTTCACACCAAACCAAATATTGTTAAACGTAGTAAACTTAGGTAAAACGATAGAAGTTAAGAGATGTACATGCAATTAAAATAGGGAAAAAAGTAAATGGCTCATCTCATGTTTTGCACCAAACATTTAGCTCATTGAGAAACAAATGTCTTTGTATGAAATGGTGAGTCCGATACGAAGGCGAGTTAATTAAACACCAACACTCTTCGTAGCAATAAAACTGATAATGAGGTGGCGAATGGAAAAGTGGAACACATAGTTCGTTTTCGACCTGCCTGTTCCTTAACTATTGTCAAAGAAAATAAACTTTTTCTCACCCCATCTCACACCTACAAGAGGGATATATGGCTGAAGTGAAGTCAATGCAACTTGCTTTTGCTCAGGAGACTTATAAACATTTCAATTTATGATTGGTCAAATGATTATTTATTAAGGTGAAAACTTAAAAATTAGGGTACCAAGTCGTGTAACAACCGTGTTACTTGAAGGCAGCTTAAAACTTTGGGGTGGTAAGCTGTGGTTAACGGATATGTTAAGCTTAACTGATTTGGTCCCTAGAAAAATGTATTACAATAATCTATCGTAACAAAAGTGTCTAAAATTCAAATTTATGCTGAGAGAAATTGATTAAAAATAATAATTTTTCCCGTAATATGTACATTTTAAAATTATATATTCTTGAAGAAGATACATTTAAAATCATTTATTTCTGCATTTCTTAAAATTACATATTTTTTAAGAGCTATATTAAAGTATTTATATCATTAATTAATAAGAATTCTGTGCAAAATAATCACAAATAGTTAGATGTTTTTAATAAAACTACTAGCTTAAAATTCCAAAAAAGTATTATTAAAAAAGCATCGGAATGACATATTAGTTGCTGATATTCGTTCTCGCGAAATCAATATTTTTACAATAATGCAAAATATTGAATTTAATTTAAAAAAAAAAAAAAAAGTAGTGAAAATCATTTTTGCGAAAAATAAAGAAATGTCAGTAAAACAGGTCATTAAAGACAAACTAAAAGGGGGAAAAATGTGCATTGAGATAAGAGATGTGCTAATTTAAAAGCATTTAAAAAACAAGAAATATATTTAAAATTGAAGAGAACAAAAATATACATAAAAACAAGAATAAACAATAAAAAAAGGTTTCTTTTTTAATTTTTGAAGATATAACTTTCTTAAATTTCTTATTTTTTTACCTAGTTCTCACAATGACGCAAAATGTAAACAGAGTTTGCAGGTGTAAGGTCTACTTACACTTACAGCCTTCAATTCAACAGTTCAGGAATTGGATACTTACCGTGGGAATGGATGATGGCTGTATGAAGTTGTTTGGAATCCTCTTCAAACTGGTGATTTCATCGAAAGAACCCTCGTAAGCAAAAAGTGTATGTGTGAGTGTAGAGAGCGCGCGAGCGCGGGTGTGTGTGTGACTACAAAATTAATATTAAGAAAAAATGAACCGCACTTGTAGCTTAAATTGAAAATATCAACAAGTTCTGAAAATTTTAAGATAAATACCATAATTTTATAAGCAATTAAGCAGATCTTTCAAAACTAGGTTAAATTAATCTGGATATTTTATTTAAAAAAAAAAAAAAAAAAAAAAAAAGAAGAAAGAAAGAAAGGAAAAAAAGAAAAAAAGCAAAATAGAAAAAAAGTAATTAACTTTTTTTCTATTTTGCTGACTTTCGTAAAAAAGCTCATCCTTTATGTGTGCATTATCTTGCACTATCTTCAATGGATTTAGATTTCAATTATTATTATTCTACAGGAACAATTAACGTTTCTGAGAAAAAATTTCATCAACAATGTAAATGACGTATAATGAATTCAAATTAAAGAGAAAAATATTTTTCTTTAAGTTTCTGCGATTTTTTTTATTTATAATAGTAAACACAAAAGCTTAACCATTGGGGCAATAATAAAAAGGAGTCACTAGTCAATTTTTTGGACTAAGTGGGTGTTCTTTAAGATTAAAGATTTGCATGAACTTTTCTGGCTTTGCTGTCAAGATAGATACTTATTGGATATTTTTTTAAATGTATGTTCATTTTTCACAACATGCTTTCACTTTTTTATTATAACATTCAAAATTTATTTTTTTGTGTTCCCAGATTTCTAGATAAAATCATGCCAAATTATGTAGAGGAATTCCTCAAATGGTAACCTTCCAAGAATATTTCTTATTCAATTTTATAGGAAGTATATATTTGCATAAAGTATTCAGTTCATGTGAAAAAAATTATTTACATTCACTTATTTTAATTTTAGTTTAAGAATTTTTTTAACTAAAACTACTGTTAAGTTTCTGTTAAATAAAATTACTGTTAAAATTACTGTTAGAATTCTATTAGACTTACAGATAAGGAGTTACTGTTATTACTTACACCCTATTTGTAAGTCTGTTTCTTTATTTTCTATGGAGTTATCAATGCAGATCTCTATATATTAAAATGAATACAATAAAATATCCTCTCACGCAAATATTTTATTCGTTTCATTGCTTTATTTCAGATCAACATTCTCTTTTAACTTACACTTATTACTCACTATATAAGAGATATGTAATTTTAGAAGCGATTAGAGTAACAATAATTTATTGTTTGGATAATCAACTGGAGATACTTTTTGCACGCTGTACTGAGCTTCAACCTCATAATAGGAAGTAGCAGTTGAATTCATGCCTGAGTCTATTTGAGGATTTCTTTTGGTGAAAAGTATTCATCGCGTCTCTTGGATGGATAAATATTAACCATTTACTGGTGCGAAGCTCAGCTAACCTTAAATGCTCATACATATGCAGAAATGTAGTGTCAGATTGAATTCTAAATATAATAAAAATATTTATTGCTAGATTTTATTCCTTTAAAAAATTTAAATTCCTTTAAAAATACTTATAATCGCTTTGAAATTGCAGAGTGAAGTTACTGCAAAAGCTACGTAGATATTTTTATAGAAAGGAAAGCGTGCAATAAGATAAAATAATAAAATAGGATTCTTTCTGGTAATAGATGATGAGTTGCTTAATGCATTTACATGTATCTGATATTTGTCACTTTTATGAAGAATATGCCAAGTTAACTTAGGTACTCTTCACTCTATGAACTAAGCTGGCAATTGAATGGTGAGCTCTTTAGCTTTCAGTTCAACGCTTCGAGCGTTCGGTTCCCGTTACGGGTGTGGAAGTTTCCAGTAGCTCCATATTTCCCTTATTCCTTTATTTTTCATTCAATAACTTTCTTATATCAACAATGACCGCAAAGTGATAAATAATTCTTCCTTTACGGGTGGATAATATGTGAAAATGATTGTAATTAAATGGGGGGTGTACATTTCAATTTTTAAAAAAACTCTTAAGCCGCAAATCTGTATCCCATACTTTCTGATTCTGAAATATTAAAAAGAGCCGCCGTCATTTGCAGACGAGAAAACCTCCCACAACTGATGCTGTTACTGACAATAGACACTTCGAGATATTTCGATACAAAAGAGGTTGTCAAGCTTCGTCAGTTTTTTCCTGAAACGACACACATTTCGAACTTGAGCTATTTTTAAGTTAACGAACTTATCTATTTTCCCCCCTCTCACTCCTTGATTTATTACTCGTAGTTTTTTGTCTTCTGTGTGGGCCAGGAAAATAACGGTTTAACGCTCTGTGATCTTTCCGAACAATGAATTAGATTGGTATGTTTGTATTTAGGAAATAGAACGCTTCGTAATAGACACTAAGCACATTTGTTTTTCTGCTCCCCCTGGTGCTCATTCTGTATACTATTTGGGAACAAATATTTATAAAAAGGCACCTTTTCATATCGTTCAGAATTTGGTTCAGTGAATATAAAAAGTACAAGCTCATTAATATATAATATCTATGCATTCATAGAAGTGTCTATCAAATTTTTTTAAGCTGTCTTTTTTGCTTTCTAACATTTTAATGAATTTCAGAGGGAGTAATTAAAATTAAAGTGCCATGAATGCGTAAGAAATACTTTGATATTGAAATTACTCTGCTTCCGTTTGAAAAAAAAATCCTTATAAAATTTCACTTTGAAGGCAAAAAAAGCATCTCAATTCGAATGATCAATGGACCATGTACTTTAATTCGAATAACCATAAACCATGTATCGTAATTCGAATAATTAACAAGAATGAAACTAAATTTTATATCAATATAATAGTAAGCAATAAATTTAAAACATTTTGTTAAATTACACAAACGCAGTGTTCGAATGGGGAAAATGAAAAATTTTTATTGATGCAACTTATAAGATAATTCATTTTTCCATATTTTTTAACTGCGTTTGCACGTATATTTTTATACCATATGTATTTTACTTACATGTTTGATAACATTATCGTGTAGGGTGTATGTATATACTCACATAAATACGTATATTGGAACTTGAGTTTCAAATCACGATAAACAGCGACATCCGAAATGGGTATAAAAATCTACGATATGATATACGAATAAAATATATGATATATATATAAAATATACGAATCTGTTGCTCATGCATTCAAAACTAATGAGTATACTGCAATATGACTGTGTGTAATGACTATATTCATTAGATTAATCACTGTATTATATAATATTATCATACTCTATTGATAACATATTGGTTTAACACACTCATTTAAATACATTTGCCTTTCAATGACGTTGTTTGGACCACGATGGCTCGGCTGGTTAGGACGTTAGTTCTCATTATCGGAAGGTATCCCGACCAAACAAAGATTCATCGTGTTGGCTAATGGCAGCCGGGGAATGTTAAATATGTCGTGGTCGCAATGGCCTCTATAGGAAATGGTATTTCTGAGACTGGCTGGTTATCGAGAGTATTATGATTTATCGGTTATCGAGAGTTGGTTATGGAATATCGAGAATCTTCTGAATGTTGTCTGCTTATAAATTACGAAGATTCCCACCCGATTGTTTCTAACTGGTAGACCCCAATTTAGGGCTAGGTATAGGAGGCATGATGGTGGAACAACAACAACGTTCTTTTTTTATATCTTTTCAATGTTTAAAAAAAATCATATGCATGTTATTATATATATGTGTTATTAATTGGATCATATCTGATACGTATACAGGTATTCATCTGTGATGTATGTATGCAACTACTTTTCAATCATTTCCTCGAAAGGAAGAACAAATCAAAACCATATTTACATATTTGGAAGAAGGAAATATCAAAAGCATTCATTCTTACGCTATTTCATTCTATACGACTACTCTTAACCACTGAGCCAGTGGTATTTAGATATATACCCTAATATCCACAGAAATAACTATTCTAATAAAAATCGCTTGTGTGTTTTTCTGGGATGAAGAAATCAAACAGCAGCCAGTCGATGATATCTTACATTTGGACACGCGATTAGAGAAAGTTTAAAGTTCATCCTCTAGGTATTCATCGCATGTCAAGATATCTACAGAAGAACAAATCATGCCTTGAAATACAAGGAGACGGTCTCTTCGCATTTTAGAGTGCTTTTATCAGCCCAGTAATGCTACTAATCTCCTTCGCGGATACCTTTGTACAGCAGCAATCGCATCTCAAAACAAACGATAAGATGTCTCTTCTTGAAAGGCATTTAAGGGGAATGGTGTTGACACACAAACATTTCAGATAAGTCTGTTCAATTACCATGAATACAATGCGAGGGGATTTAGTCATCCAAGATCCACATTCGAGAGAAAGGATAAAACTCAGTCACAATTACTTTTTTCTTTCCTCCTTTTTTTTTTTTTTTTGTTTTTTTTTTTTTTTTTTCTTAACTGATAAATGTACATTGTTACATGAAAAGGAACTAGCTTATCTTAGCTTTTACTTTGAAAGAGTTTCAATTTAATTTAAGGTAACAGAGTAAAGATAAGAAAATCTTTGCTCTGTTACCTTAAATTTTAACCGGGATTGAATTAAGAACGGGTGTACGGAATGGAATAAGACTCATATCAAAATTTCCTCTAGCCAACTTAAGGTAAAGGTTATGTTTCATCTCAAAAATTTTGATGAATCCAATTATAATTTACTTAAAACACAATGAATGCTGATTTGAACATCCTGTAAAATTGCTTGGATTATTGCCTTTAAGCGTAATAACACACAGCTCTTGAGATTTTCCCGGGACAAGAGCGGGAATTCTCCCTTTTAAAATAATAATCTATGTGCAATCACAGGGAGTTGTAGGAGCGACCAAAGCAAGCGCAAAAAGCATAAAAAGACCAAAGTGCTAACCATTCGAGTGCCAACTCAGAGAAAAATATCCAAGAAATGAATATATAGGAAAAAAGTAGAAACGTTATATCAATTTTTTTTCTGTTTAACAGTGACTAGGATCGAACTCGTGATCTTCTATTCTTAACAGGTTATTTCTACCACTAGAACGGGGAAAAATTTCATATTTAATTCTAAGCTATATTTCACTGTTATAATCCCATTCAGCATGATAGTCACAATGGTAGAATGTTAATTTTTTTTAATGTAACCCTTTGAGTATTGCCATTCTGTTTCATCAGAAATTCTTCCGAATCAATTGATAATTTCTTGTAAATAAATCGTAAGAGACATTTTCAAAATATATTCTCGAAATTTCTGAAGCATTCTTCTTACCATTACACAAAAAAATCGACTACAATAAATTCAATTGTATTGAAAAACGAAATCCAATCACATTGTTTACAGTAAAACAATGTAAAGGAAATTAGTTATTTTATTAAGTAAACAAATAGTGGAAAATACATGATGATTTGCACTAATAATATGAATTAAAATGTTAAAAGAAAATGAATTGCATAATTTGCTTAATACTAGCACCAACGATGTATCGAACAGGAGCAGAATATATTTTTGATAACTAGTTTTTGGCAACAACTATCTAGAATACAAACCACACTTCTATAATTTTAATCATTATCTTTGTGTGTGTGAATATCTCAATAATCATGTTACCGATTGCTTATAGTATATTTGGTTTAAAATAAACATTAATAATTTTATTTTGAATAAACATTTTCCACATTTTTGAAGAATGCTTACAACAAAGGAAAACATTAGTTTGAAAAATATTCAATAGCTGTGTATTTCTAATATATTAGAGATTCTGGAAATTTAGTAACATTTTAAACTAAGCAAATTCTAGAAAATTTAATAGAGTAAATAAACATTGTTATGATATATCAATACAAAAATAATAATTACAGTGACTAAATATAAATTTTTTCTAATATGTTTTCGATCTATTTTGTTTCTTTCAAATAAATAATAAAATGTCCATTGAATAAATTAAATAATTATTCTTTTTCCAAATCAATTTATACTTGTTAGGTAACAGGAAACGAGCTAAAATCCAAGGTTCCAGAAAATTCTAATGATCTGACGATAAAATAAATTCTCTAGAAAATGCTTGCAAGCATTTTGATTATAGACAGAAAATGGCATTTCGTTAAATTAAAACAATGTATTTCCATTTTCAACTTCTAGATTAAATTTTATTTGGCGACGTTCCCTTTAAACAGTGGAAAAACAATATCGCTGCAAAAGTGCACCACTCCGTTATCCAGATTCTTCGAAACTCTGGAAGGATGGTGTTGCCACCCCAAAGATACTCCTTCCTCCCTCCCACCGTAGCCTAGGTCAAGTTCAAGGGCGAAGGAATGTGGTACTGCGAGCTTTTGGGGTTCTGAAATCCACTCGGGGCGAATTATACGTGCTGCCGAAAGCGTGCGGCGGCAATTTTTCGGCTCTTGCCCGCGAAACGAGATGATTTCGTCAGCTCTTTGCAACACGGTCGAACAGCTTCTGGAAAATAAGAATTAGTTGGTTTCAATATTAAATTACCCTTTAAGTGTGGGTGAAACAGCAACGATTAGCGAAAGGATACCTTGAGAGAAAGATTTCTTACCTTTCACGCTTTCTTATCTCTTTTTCTATCAAGTAATGATTGCTTTATTTAGTACAATTAGCGAAATCCTGCCTTGTAAAAAATATTTCTTATCTTTAATGCTTTCTTATCTCCTTTCGTACCAAATTAAATTAAATTATGATATTTTTAAAAAGATTTTTAACAGTAATTAACACAATTCAACCCTTTGGGTACATTTGACGAGTGGGGGACCCGTCATCTATTTACTTCAGTACTGTATATTCTTTAAATAATTCAATACTCAATGGGTGAAATATGAAACTTTTAATTTTAGTTATGGATTCACTTTTAATTAAAATATAAACAATATTTTCAACTAAATAATCTCTTTTAACTAGATTCAACTTTGACTGAACTTTTAAACTCTTCTAATAGAAAAGTTGCTAAGCCAATTGTGCTGCCACTAATGCAACTTTTAATCCATTTTTAAATCTTTAATAATGTCTGTGGTAAATCTGTTATAAATTACAATGAATCATTAATGTATTAAACATTAATTAATGGTTCAAAACAAATATAGGTGAAGATCATTACCACAGAGCCTTCTTCCTATTTTATAGAGAAGTCAATATAACATTGAATAAGCCTTAAAAAATCGGTCAATCAAATTTTATTGAGATACAATTATTAAAATCGTTTATCGCTTTTTTATTTACTCTTTTGTTATAATATACGTGAAAGGACTAATAATCATATATTTTATGACCATAAGCTTGAAGGCCCTCTGCTCTCCCTGAAAAATTGTAAAAAACTCAAAACACAAAAATATGTTGAAACACGTGAATGCACATTGAATGTAATTAAATATTTATTTATTAACTGTACAATTTTAGTACTGATAGAAAAAAGAAATAAAAACCAAACTATGTACTTATTTATGTATGTACCTATGAATTGTACTTATGTTAAAAACTGCCGCTGGAAAATAAGCTTGGATTTCAGCCATGACACCAATAGTCACAATATTCGAATGATTCATTGTGGTAAAGAAAACACGAATGTACCATACGAATAATTTGAAGAATCGATGAATTTGATGGAACCAAGATTGAAAAATCAATATCTTCTTTTCAGGTAATTGTGTAATAATCTTAAAAAGTGCTTTTCATTTATCATTAAATATGTTTAATTGAAATATTATTATATGTGAAATTTGAGAATAAATATAAAATATATATTCTCAATTATCATGACTCATATTATTCATGACTCCTACGATAAACAACCTAATCATAGGAGAAAAAAAAAAATAAAAGCAGATTTAACAGCAACTATACACATGCAAGCACTTTCACTTTCAACATTTATAGGTATTTGATATACTGCGTAATATCCTATAATATGTATTTTCCAATTTAAAACATTGATATTTTTAATTATTTTTATAATTTCATTAATTATTTTTAAACTCACATACACACAGACTAATATGATAACACTAGACATTGCCCATGATTGAAAATTTACTTCTCTTCCAAACCCGATAAGAATGAGCAATTCAAAAGCATTTAGAGTGAAACCAGTTCCGAGAGTAGCCTCCGTTCAACCCATTCCAGTTCTGAAAGAGAAAGTAAATCGTGAAGACACAGTCCTCCCCCTCTTTGCAATTCTATTCGGAAAGCGACATAAATCCTCTCAAAATACCAAACTTTTCATCTCCAAAACCGGTTTAAAAAGCATATTCTTTTCCGTTCAATTGTTTATTTTTTTTAGATCGTGCTAAATTTCAAATATGTGTGTGTGTGTGTTTGTGTGTGTGCGAATAATAAAATTAATTTTACCTTTCAATAATTTCTTTTTTATTATTCATCATTTTTTACAATTCATCAGACCTATTTTTTATTTTAAAAGAAAATTCACGAAAAATAACTAAGAATCGAGGAATTTAAGATTAAAAATCACACTTTTTTATATAATTTATGAAATATTCTAAGAAAATTATTTCTAAATACTTTCTCGGAGGTTTTATGTATATTTAAAATTGTATTGAATTTAAACATATTTAATGATAAGTGAAAAAGTAAGAAATTACGTCTATGAGTAAGTTTGACACAAAGTGATTTAACGAATTACATACAAATAGCAAGGATTTCTACTCTTTTTACATTCAATTTATTTTCGGAGGAAAAAATTTTAGAGGCAGATAAGTCATGTCAATTAATTTATCGATACAATGAATTATGACATTTTGAGCTACAACTTGGAAACATTCCGCAAAATAGAATCTTGAATATTCGAAGAAGATTTTGTAAACGACATCAAATCAGATGTGAAAAGCATGGCTATGTTCGAAATTATTTAGCAGAAAAAAAAACAAGATAAGTGCACAGCTTTGACTTGATGTTGAATATCTTTCAATATAAACACAAATGTACACATACATATGAAAATTAATTAATTTTACAGTAAAAAAAGAAAGAAATTGAAAAAAAACTAACGCAAAATAAAAATATTTAATGTGAGTTTAAATCTAATTTTTAATGAATTCATTTATTTGCAACTAATAATTACTATATTTATCTGAACAGGAATCAGTTTAACTCCATTTTGTTTGTTTGACAATCTATGGATTAATTAAATTCACAAAAGGACTAATTCAAACGGGATTCACATTTTAAAGTATATTACAACGGGCTGCAAATGACTCGTCTCTGCATTCTCCCTTGAAGTGAGAATCAAACCTACGAACTTTTGGAATGGATATCCTGAGAATTATTCATTTAGATGCTGCCCTTAATCGCATGGAATCGGATAATCAATATCTGGAAATATAATTACATAATAGGTAACCAATTAATATTTTAAATTGTTATAATTTAAAAAATACTTGTGAATATCCATTCTTAGCTTGGATTTCAAAATTAACAAGCCAAAAATTTCAGAAATTTATTTTGATTTCTTTCTTAATTATCTTCATCGCGATAGCAACAAGTTCGATATGAGACTCAAGAAAAGTTGGTTGAAAACGAAAAACGGCCTTCGGCGACATTTGGCGTTCTGTTGAGGCACTTTCTCTCGTATTTCCTCGAGGCGGGAACTTTCTTCCGCAATCTTCCAAAAGAGCTAGAAGGCTTAATCAATCTGTTTGGACGATCGGAGAAGGCCAGGAGACTAAATAGAAAATAATGAAGTGCAAATTTTGTGTTTCTGCATCTTTTATTGGTCTCAATGAGTGAAGGTTGGAGAGCTCGTTAAATGACGCTGGTTGGCGCATCCTGCTCGTCTTCATTTACGGAACTAAACAGGATCACACAGAAATAACTCGTTTGCATATGGTATAAATGTCATTTTCTTATTGAATAATACATGTGGGTAGCGGGACATCTTGCTTCATCATTCAGGACCGATATTCTCAGAAAGAACTTGGTGCATTTTTACGGCAGACATTTTCAAATATTGAGAGATTTCTTTTAAATATTATGCACAGATACGGTGTGCATTAATCTAAAATATTGTAATACGAATAAAAACTTTAAGGAAAATATTTCAAAAATGAATAAAAATGTATATAAATGTTTGATAAATAGAATATTTTTCATCTAATAAAAATATTCGAAATAATCACATTTCTTTTAAGCCAGTTTATTACTAAAGCAATTTAATGAATAACAATAATATAATATAATGAACAATATCTCATTCGCAAAATAGAATTATTTTAAATTCAGAAATGGAATTCTTGGTTGCATATAGGACAAGCCTATTCTAAGTTCTCACTGTAACAAATGAGATAGTATCAGACGTGACATCACATACGTTGCTCAAAAGTATCAAAGAATATTATAAGTCTATAATAAAATCATGGCCAGGTAACCTTTTTATTTTTTACAGAAAATAAATGAAAATCTCATAATAAAAATTTTATTCAAATTTCAGAGTATGAAAGTTTTGAAATTGGTATCAAAAATGATTTAGATGTTGCATGTAAAACTTGCCTTTCAGCTTACAGAAAGTCAAAGCGGAAAACAAAGATTGATATTCAGTAAGTGCTTTGTTGATTGCGATGTCTTAACAATGTCATCTTACTGAATGAGAAGCTTGAAGAGTTGTTGGTTGATTAGTTAGTCACACACAAGTTAAAAGTAGCAGAAACCATTGGTGTTTAATAAAGTGTATTTTCCAGGTTCTAGAATTGTTATCTGGAGACTGGATATGCAGGCTGAAGACCGTGAAAAGTACTCAGAGTGAAACAACCAATATTGAAGACTGATGTTTGGCACGAAAGGTTTGATGATCACAAATTAGGAATGCCTTTCTTCAACAACACATTTGCTAAGTCATTGCCATCGTAGTTTTAATTAAAATTGTAAGGTATGTTTTGTTAACACCAAGGCAGTATGAGAAATAGAATTGTGATTTGGGAGAGAAATGAATGCCACAATATTTTTTACTTTGATCAGTTCCCTTTTCCTGTTAGTTTTGATAACAGGATATTTTCATCGTGATGAAAAATGGCATAATTATTCTTGTGTTTGTGCAACGAAGTGTCTGATTTCGCAGTGAGAAAATGATGATATATGATGCCATCTCCAATGATTGGACATGGACCTTACAATAACTTTCACAAGAGGAAACTCTTCCTAATTTACCCATAGGGATGAGGCCCTCAGACATATTTTAATCTAATACACTGCACCAATCATAGATGACTTCATGTTCATTAGACAACAGTTTGAATCCACACCTTGCTCAATTAATAAATTATTTTCTTCGAGAAAGGAATCATGCTAATGGAATGACCAGTGTGTTCTTTGAAGTTGAGCTCAACAGAACATGTCTGAGACATTCTGGGAAGAAGAGTTGATGGTCAGCTACCATCTCTACAAACTCCCCAAGAAGAACAAGTTCTTTTAGAGGAATGGAATAAAAAGTCCCATTGTCTTTATGTCTCACAAATGTTCAATGTAATGACTGTCTTAAGAAACCTTAATGCTTATTAAAAACTACTTTATTTTAAGAAAATATTTATTCATTTTTTCTTTCATATGAAAATTTCTGCTTTGTTTTTTACATTGTATTCAATTTCTCAAAAGATTCATTTTTTTTAGTGAAATATATGTGATTTGCTCCTTTTACAACTTACCTCGTCAGAGGTTATATTTCTGCCTTCAAAATAATTCCTCAGGCTCAAGATCCACAACCTCGATGTCTTTTAATTGTCTTGAGCAATGTTTTCACTTCATATCTTTGAGAAGTTTTCCTATTTCACACAACCAGTCACTCTGGATGATATAATACTCCATTACACTATGAGTTAAAGCATCATTTTAAAAAAAATCAAAGTTACCATTTATAGAACAAAATAGTCAGCGTAAAAAACTTAAATTTTAAAAAGAAACAATTTTTTTTACTTTATTACTTTTTACTGAGCATTGCCCAAAATCGAAAATTTGCCTAGCGATCTGTATGGGGACTCATACTATGGGCTAAATACAATGAGATAAATAGTCTGGGACTCATATCATTTAGTCTATTGTATACTTTATTGAAACAACATTATAAAATAGACAGCGATGCTTTGCTTTATTTGTTTGTTTCGGTATTTCCGGCTACTTGTTGACAACATTTAGCATAATGCATATAGCACTGTTTATATACAAGCGCAATTTATGGACTAATATTGAACAAGTTAAATTAAATCTATAAAACAAAACTATTTGATATATCCATACGTGATGAATAGTTGAAAGCTGTTATAAACCTCCACTGCATTTTGTCTGCTGGGAGACATTTAAAAGACAGTAGATGAAATTAATATGTCATAAGAAGTCAAAGAAATTACTAAGCATCCTTTTGAATACACATGTATGCAAAAGGTAAAAACGTGTTGACTGGAATAAAATCCAGGACCCTTCTCTCAGAACAGAGTGGTCCTATTATCTAGATTACGGTAAGCTCTTTAATTCATTAAATAGGAAAAACAATTTGAAAGGAAATAATTGATTCTTTTATTAAAATAAAAGTATTATATTCCAAAAATGATACTAATTTATACTGTTGAGACAAACACGCTCCAAATAATAACGATAACTTATCTAAAATGCTAATTTTTAAAATTTCTTTTATTTAATGCTCAACAAACATGTATAGTGCCTTATTAATTTGTTTTCACTTGAGTAAAATTTTTAATACTTTCTTATAACTTTCTTTTATTGAAAAACTATAGCTCAGATTTCAAAGTATTGACATGGAAAAATAATTATATTTACGAAATGATCAATTTATTGATCCACTTCATGATAAAGTTCCATGGTTTGACACAAGGTTTCCTCCAAATTAGAGCAAATCTTGGCGAGGCAATTAGTGAGATGATCATCAAAACTGCAACAATTACCAAAATGATCGTCATCAGCAGTGATTAATTCCTCAAATACGAGATAAAGCCTATATTTAATCTGTTAATGACTGAGATCCAATATATTTAATCATAGATCTAATATTTAGAAAATAGGTATTTTTATCAGTTAAAATACGTCTGTAAAGTATCATGTATTGACAAATTGGCGAGATGATTGTCATTGGCATACCTCGTTAACGGAATAAAGTTCACATTTAATCAAATAACGGTTGAAATCCAAGAATTCACATATTAAATCATAGATTTAATGTAATTAGAAGTTAGATAAACTATTTATAATTTTTATGCCATTAAAATGCGTCTATATTTTACCACGTACTCCCTTTTTAACGTAATACCATGATTCAACAAAAATTCTGGTAAGAGATTTCAGTGTCTCAGAACGCAAAAGTGAAAAGGAAGGGAAAAACCGCAAAAAACCCCCTTTTTGAGAAAGGAAGGAAGCGGTATTTAACACCTGAGCATTGAGGAATGTACGACTCGGAGAGCAATATGGGAAAGATGCAATTTCACTATGATTTCTGCAAGCGCTTAAAAAATATGGTGAAAAAAAATTCCGGAAGTTGGCTTGGGAACTGGCGGGCAGGTGAAAGCACCCAGCGGAAGTCACTTTGGTGGAAGTTTCCTGGGAGAAGTTTTTTCACCTCCTTTTCACTTCATATTTTCCCCTTCCATCTATGTAAAGGGGGAAAAGTATCTATTGTTAGTTTCCAGGGCAGTTTTTCAATCATTCTACCTAATATGAAAACATGAAAGAGCAAAAGTTTTGTGAAGTATAACACATAACTTTTTTTTTATTATTTACAAACATTTATAATGCTGTATTTTTATTCGAAAATGAAATTTTAACCATGGCAATCATTTTCTAAATTAGGACAAGAATCAAGATTTGAGATATAAAATATTAATTCCTTTCTCCCTCTCGAATATTAGCTGAAAATTGAAAAAAATTTTAAAAACAAAAATAAATATAATTTTTTTTATAAAAGAAAAATAAATTTGATAAATTATCAATAAATATATACTGAATACGAATATATTTTTATTGATAGTGTATATAGACGAGTATATAAGAGAGAAAATAAACTATTCTAAAAACAAAGAATCTAGCATGAAATTAATCAAAATGCTAAGCTGTTTAATTACAAGTATTAAATTTATTTACTTACTGATTTTATTTATATCTACAAGATTATAAGCAGTTCGTGGGTTCGAATTCCACCTCCGGGTAAGGATGTTTGTAATAATTTAGGTTCTATTATAAAACCTAGGTCCTGGTCAAATTAGCCCTCATGTGTAAAAAATTACTGTTGAGCGACAAATCAACAACGAACCAACAAGTTTATGATAACTAGAATATATTTAAAAAGTAATATAAGTATTGCAAAAAAATGGAAAAACGAAATGCTCTAAATGCATCAGCATTTTTGTAAGAAATCTGAAATAAGGAAATAAATTTATCAGATGATCGTAATAAGAATAATTATATTATTACCATTATCTGATAATTTAATTAAATGTTTTTATTTTACCAGTTTTATCATCGTCTTTAATATCTTTATTTCAGAAATGTCTATTTTTATATTTGAAATCTTGTTTTTGCTTCATTATACAAAGATGATGCAAAGTAATCAAAAATTTTAAGCAAATACAAAATTTTCATTAAGAAATTGTGATTACGGTCATAAAGTCTAATTATTTTTTGGAATATTTAGCCGAATTTAAAGAGTTTTCCGTTGTTATTCAATATGTACAATCCAATGTTTTGTTAAAATAAACAGAAATGTCCAGCCATAAAAATAAAATGATGGTAAAAATTCTCTTGTATTTTTCTTCCACAAGCTTTCCATGATTAACAAATTTTTCATTCACAAAATTTTAAATGATTATTCGAAAGTTTGTGAATAGCTGTATACACTTTCTGGTTCTAGTTCCTATAGTAGAAACATTAAAAATTAATTTTTCATGAAGCAAGCACTTATATTTCATTTTTTGACACTGTATTGTGATATTTTAAAATCAACCGTGTAATTGTCTTCCGGGAAAAATTTTCATAGATAATGGGCAGTTCATGTGTCACAAGGTGAAAAAGCAGGAAAACTCAAAAGCACTCACCCTGATAGACAATGAAAACCAGCTGAAGTCAGGAACGTAATATCAGTCACCCGTTATTTAACACTGTTTGGGAACGAACCTGGGATCTTTCACTCTGAAGAGGTTATCTTACTACTAGGCCATGGTTGCATATTTATAATACACATTTCTTTTTTAAAAACAATGCCGATACCATTCTTGCATCTAGAAGGTAGCGCGTTCGATAACAGAGTTTGCCGAATAAACTTATGTACGCTAAATTTGTTAAACTTCTATAAAGTTTTAACTTCTCTCTGCAGCTATAAATAAGAAGTATGGAAAATTAAATGCAAGTTGAAGTGACGTCACTTTCTCATGGAACAAATAAAACCAGACGCTTGACTACATTTAATGTACAATAAAATAAATAAGCTAATTGCTTGGTTAAAACCCTAGCTTTCTGTTTAAGAACTCGGAAGTTCGACTCTCAGCTGGTGTTTGCAGTAATCCACTTTAAAATTATATATCCCAGTTCATTCATTTCAAAAGGAATCCTAGAGTGACAAAACTAACAAACAAGTAGTACCATATTCATAAATAGTTTAAAAACTTTTTCAATAAGCATCTAAAAATTTTTTATTTTTCCATTTATTTTGAAAAAAATCAACATGTCTTATTTTATATATAAAAGTCAACATGACTTATTTTATATTGTTCAATCACATGCATTTCTAGTAAAATTAATTTTACTCGCTATTCAATTATCCACGTAACATAAAACAACACAGTTTTTGATTATAAAATATATGAAACTCTCAACAATAAAATCAACTATTACTTTTATTAGAATAGAAAAGACGTTATATAAAAATTTGACAGCATTTATTAAATGATAATAAATCATTTTTAATTAAGTATACTTTTTATATTTTAAATATTTATTTATTTAATTGTAGGTATTTTATATAATATTTTCTAGACTCGTTCTTTTGTTTCTAATCTGTGATACAGTTTTCTACACCCTATCATGTATCATTCCTCCAGTTTTGAAATTAAATGCATCGGACGTTCAGTATTTGAGCTATTCAGATCCTCCACGAGGCTATTTTATGTTCCATCCTTCTCATAAATGGAGCTTCCAAATTTATTCTTTCGTATTTTATTTCCAGTGACTGCAATGTAAAGAATCTATAACATTTAAAATATGCAGAAAATTTGGGAAATCTCGTTTGGGCGTGTGGAGGGTTAATTGTGGGCGAATTACAGTTTTATAAAAAATAGTTCTACCTATGGGCTCATTAAATACCCGAAGATACTTTTGTATTTACATAGCAATATCAATTAATAATATTCGTAAGTATTGAGATTTTTTTTGAAAACTTGGTGCCGTAAATATACAAAAGCACTAAATTTATGAATTATGCAAATTACTTTCCCATATTGCTCCTTGCCAATCGTCTTCAGTAATATTATATTGAAAATGATGGTCAATTATTATTGTTTAAGGTTTACTACGAATTTTAAGAGAAAAAAATTTACGACTAATTAACGACACCTAAGGTATAAAATAAAGGGTCAGATTTATCACAGCTTAAAAAAATGAGATGACTCTCAAATTTGATTCTAATCATTGTACATCAAGTAGTTTGATGGTTTTTGCGTTTCTACATCAACATTTGTCGGAGTTGGTGCTGGGGAATTTTTCAAGTTTTCTTCTTTGCGATTCAGGAAGACCACTACTGTCCGTAAAATACTCTACTAAATGATATTTAGAAATCTTCTCAATAACCTTATATTTGATAGGTAATTGTAAATTATATGTTATTGCCCTGAAACTTGCATACATTACTTAAAATTTCAAAACATCAATACAATTTTAATTTATAATAGAAAAAGTTCTTATGTAAAGAAATATAATTTTGGTAGTCATAAATCTTAAAACAACGTCTTTTTTCAATATGGAACGAATCTTCTTATGTGAAATTATTTGCCAGAATGACATATGAATTTTATGTGACAGCTAGATAAAAAATTTTAAGGTTATCCAAATTTCCTGCCGAACAAATAACTGAATGGTCACTACTGCGGATTTCAAACCAACAATTCATATGCACAACTCCCATTATGGCCGCGAATGGCTTATATTAGTTTTGAATTCACTTTGAACCGTAGATAAACTAAAGTGCAAGGTAACTCTAATGTGCAAGAAGTGAACATATATTGACAAGTTGATATATTTTTTAAATTCACGCCCTAGTTTTTTTTTTCATAGTAACAATTTTCTCACGAATATTTACTGATAGGATCAATTAAAGTCAATATTCACCACGATATAAGCCGTAATATAAATTCCTATTTTTTTTATTTCTTATTTATTTATTTAATTTTTTTTTTTGGGATACATTGTGGCGGATATCATAAGCTTCTGGTTGTAAATCACAGGAATATCTGCACCTTTCCTGATTCTTGGAAGGGCTCATCACAATAGGTATCTGGTATTCATTTGTATCAATAGAGTAAACTTAGAAGAATCACGAGCACCCACTCCGACAGATATCCATGCGGAAAGCAAAAATGCACACAGCATCCAACACCCATTGTTTCCCATTGGATGGAATAAAATGGCGAAAATTTATTTAAGCCCTGAATGATAATTTGGCACTTGTGGGGATAATAATATTGCCACAATTAACTAAATTATTTTAACACCTGTTAAACATGTTTTTAAAAACTATTAAACATAATATTTTAAAAAGACGTTTAAAATATATGTTTATGAACCATACATTTGAAATTAAGTTTGACAAATAGAGTATAAATTTTTTATCTAAATTTCTTTTTCATATTTGTCATAAAATTATTTAAAAATATTTGTAGTTTACTTATAAGAGTTAATTTATAAGCTTCAAATGTTATTATTGAATTGTTCACATTTTTGTTCAGTTTACAATGAAAAAAATAGTGCTATTTTCATTGCTCCCAAATAAAAAAAGATTTTCTAAGAAATTTAGATTTCCCATAATTATAAAAAATGAGATTTTCTCTTGAAGATAACGTATTTCTATTTCAGTTTTTATATGAAAATTTCGAATATAAAACATAACTGTAAAAAAAACCTTTTATTCTAAAAATGGCACCAGTATTTTTATTCGTATCAGAAAAACTGATTCCATAGCTATGTATCATAAGAAAAAAAATGGAAAACAGATTAAAAAATAAAAAATAGCTATCTTTATTGATGTAGAGACATCTTTTGAAAGAGTTGAGTAAGACAGACAACAGAAGAGATTAGACTAGCAAAAAGAAGAAAAAATCATATAAAATAAAGATAACTGTATCTGTGACTGAGCTTTGAAGTATTTTTTTTTTCCTGCTTTTCGATTCATGAGTTTTAAGACTGCGAAAAGTAACTTTGTTTTAGAGGAAATAAAATTTTTTAAGAGACTTACAACATAAAAGTATCTTTTCCTGGAAAAAAATGAGAAGCTTAATGGAAATGTATGAAAACAATCTTTTCCCAAGAGATAGATAAGTTACATATATTTATGAAAGTAGTATGAAAAAATCCAGACAGTTGTATTCATCATAAATTTGGTAGATAGTCAAAATATTAATTATTCCTGGAAATTATCTTTTCAGTATAATTCAAGTGCTTATTTTTGTATCATAAATTCTTGAATTATTTTATAAAAATGATTATTTTAGCTTTTGATATTCGTGGTAAAATATTTCAATGTATAAATACGAAAGTTTGGTAAAAGAAATCGCTTTTAAATTAGCAAGTTTCTGAAAGCGTCTTGAACATACTGTAAAAAAATGTAATCACGTATAAGATAAAATATTAATACTTACACAAATAACTGAAAATTGCTGAAAATGATAAAAGGCAAAAACTGAGGTAAAAAAAAATGTCTTTTTAGTGTAGCTTTTATAAATTTTTGCTTCATTTTGGCTGCCATAATTAGAATATTTTCGTATGTCTAATGTATATATTTGTTAATATATAAATAAATAAAAATACTCTATACCTTTGTAGGAATAATAAATTTCAAAACTATAAATAAAGGATATTATGTTTATCAATAATGCATATAAATGCTCATTAATAGAATTTATTGCATACATGATAATTAAAAAATTTAAAGGGGAATAAATAGCGGATGTTACATTTAAGCTTGTCCATGATAGATACTTACTGGGTAAAAATCATAGATATGACTTATGCTGGTTAATTATAGTTGGAATTGTGGATAATTAAATGTATGGACTTTTATGTTAGCTAATTATAGATGTAATTGTGGTTAACTAATAGATATATTGCTTAAGTGCTTGTTACTAAAGGATAGAGATATAAATGAATTAAATGTTTGGAGCTTATATTACTTATATACAAATGATAGAAGCTAAGAAATTTGACAGAAATTTCTTAATATTTCCTTCTTTTAAAAAGTATAAAGAGAATATTTAAAATGACATTTTTATATTTAAGTAAATTAACTATCAAACAAATTTCTTAGTGATATACATTTTGTGATAAGTACATCAACTTGCTTAAAGTGATTAATTTTCATATTACTTTTCGGAAATCTTTTATTTTGTTCATCGTATTATATTTATTTTTATACATCTCCTCAAAATATTAAAATCAATATTCATTTGTATTTATATGGTAAAGCATTGTGAATATATTTTTTAATTAAATAAGAAATATCTTGAATGAATTTATAAAAAAAACATACAATTAGACCAAAATGTCTTTTTATGATTTTGATACAGTAACAATTAATGATTTTGTTTGTACTGTCTTCTTGAAAAAAAATGTGATTTATTGTCAGGGGTTGCCATTTCAAATATTGAAATATGTGAGCCAATATTCCGATTTGGTTTACAAGTAAATACATTGCGCATATCAGCCCAACAAAAGAAAATTGTGTGATAATATAATGAATGTCAATAAAACCAAGTTGATCTATAAACCAACTCGTATGGTATGATAACATGTGGATTTAAAACACAGCATATAACACGAACCATTCCAAAGTTATGATAACTTTACAATAAAAAAAAACTCCTTTTACTTGCTTATAATACTTTTTTGACTTCATATTTTTGAAGACTAAAATGTCGCTGGTTGACACGTTCATTTCATTTCGCTACTGTACGAATTACGATTGATGAATGTGCGCGGTGGATCTGCTTTTATAACGACTGATATTTCTACTCTCAACTGACCGGTATCTCATTATACATTAACATCATATACATTAATTTGAATACTTATATTCCCACTTGATTCAATAGCAACACGAAAATGACAAGAACTTTCTTGTTTCAACTGATAAGTAAACCATGCGGTAGACTTCAAAAGATATACCCATAGCAACAAATGAAATCGTTACCAATAGGAAACTTAAAAAGCCGTTTATTTTAATATCTCTCTTTACCTGCATTATTAGGAGTTCAGTAACCTTTGGAATTAGGGTTGCAGGTGCCCAGCTGGAAGATTTCTTAATTCGAAGACCCAAGCAGGTATTTTATCGCACGCTTCCTCCTTTCAAAAACACAAAAGACACGTAATACATGATTTGGTAACAGAAAAAAAACTACCAATATATCAAAGTAATGCCGTTTTACTTGTGGTTCTGTGTGTCTGTTTCTTAAGGTCAAATGGGAATGCGATAGACTTTCGAAACCGAGTATATTTTATTGAACAATTCAAATTCTGCTAAAAATAGAGGAAGAATTTTTGTCAATAGTTGATTGCAATAGTCATAGAATATTTAGGGTAATAAAATGATTATATAATTGATTCGAACTACTCAAAAAGTATTTTATTCCGAAAATAAAACACAAGTAAGCCTATTTCACATAACTATGACGTCGACAATTTTGTCCTGCATATTGATGTTATTGCGGTATTCACTTACATATACCTTTTAGTAAAATTATTTATTCACAAAATTGAGTAAGGCATGGAAAGTGAGCATTAATTTATGTATATATATTTTGCCGGCAAAATAAATAATTATTTCCCTTAAACAATTTATTTAAGCATCTAACAAACGTATATGAACACTATATGCGTATACAAAGAACTATGAGTAGTTTTAAAAACTAAAATTTGTACAATATATAAAGTATTGTAAATAAATATGCACTTTTCATATACTAATTTTTAATTAAATTTATTAAATTATCAAATATGAATGTTTGTAAAAAATTATTTAAAAAATAAGTGATTCTTTAAAATAAATTTTTTTATCACTAAATGGAATTTAGATTTTGCTTTGTGCATTACCTATTAGACTATGACTATTATCAGGTTTTTGAACATCTGCCAAGGAAATTAATTATCAATGAAAATTTGCAAACATTCTCACTATCGGAATATAGTGAGTTCGAGTCCTAACTTAACCGAAAGAATCAGTCGTATTCACTAAAGGCGTCTGGAATATGTTGATTAGACTGTGGTCGAAATGTCCTACAAGTGAAGTGATACTTCTAGGGTGACAATCAAGTATTTAGAGGGGGTGGAAGCTCTCCTGTTTAGTATTTGTTTCTAAATTATGAAAGCTTCTTCCCTCCGTAGTTGCTTCCACAAACTATTTCAGGGGTAAATACAGGGAAACTTGCTGGTGTAAAAACAATCTCTTCCGATTTATTTTTATCTAATTTGCACTTAAGAACTCATTTCGTAGAGCTAAGAACCGTTTGCAATAATGCTAAATTAGTTGTAAACATCGGTATTTTGTATTTTTCCAAATCACCTTTCCATTTCTTCAGTAAATATATATGTGTGCATAAATTATTACATACTATTTGCATGTCTATAAACATAAATAGTTATACTCTTCAATAAATCTGAATTTAAATGAGCTATTATGGGATTATAGAGCAGACTAGAATATAGAGCAGACTATCATATCAATCCATAAGAGTTCAATTTGCCACAGCTACCGAGGAGATGCTGATAGGAATGTGATAAATTCATTTATCAAATCTCGTGACCACCCAGTTCGTACTTGTTTCTAAAGTGTTGAGTCAGATAAAAGTGACGATAAGTGGTAATTATCTGCTGCTTTAGAGCAGGAATGGACCTCGCCCCCTGAGAGATGTGAGAGGGTGGATCGCTCTGTTCGCAGAAACAGATGTTAAATCACGAAAGAGTTGTTCCGGGCAATCCTCTGAGTCATAAACAGTGCTAGAATTATGTGCCAGGGAATTAATGTTTTTGTAAAGTTAAAAAAATTAATCAGCTAGTTATTAATTGTTTTAATGTAAAATCTCCAAGTTGACAGGAAGCAGGCTAATGGGATTCATTTCTCTTTTCTGATTTTAAAAATATATTTTTATTAATGATATTATAATTGCAATAATAATAATAACATTAAATTGAAATTATAAACTTTATTTCCTTCGTGAATAAAAAAGGGTTGTAAAAAAATGCTTAAGGTAATTCGAAAGTATAGTATAAATTTTAAACAGATCTAAAAATAATTTAAAATTAAATGTTTAAAATTTAGGTTATGTTTTTGAAAATAAAGACTATGATAACTGTCTCATAACGAGAGCACAAATCTCTGTGTTTCATTTTACAATGAATTTTAAAATTCCAACGTAGTTACGAAAAAAATAATAAAAAAAGGCTTGGTCTAAAACAATGAGACAATTTCGGAAGCAAGCCCTAGACAATAAAATACACCTTCCCCCTGCTGCCTGTTTTCGTTGTTTGCCAAAAGGGATGTCATTATATTCGTTACAATGCTTCCTAGAGAATAGATTAAAAAAATGTATGAATTCCTTATTTTTGCATTTAATGCACAAAGTGCGTGAATATATTGTTTTGACTCTATATATTGGAAAGACTAATAGACAGCGACTGTAAAGCATTTAACTGTCCGAAGCCTTCCGATAACACATTTCGTAGATAATAGACTATATTCAAGTTTTATAAGAGGAAAATCCTGAATTCTACAAAACTAAGCTAAAACTCAGGGACAAGACAGCTCATTGGAAGGCCAAAACCTACAGTGCTCATATCTGTTTTCTTGACAGAAGACTCTGGGGGGCGAGACATACGTTCCAGTTAGGCTAACGAGAAATCCCGAGTGCTTAGCTCCCAAGCATTTTTGGCTCTCAGTTTTATCGACCCACTGAAAACGCTGAGACATCCTCAGCTGGGAAAGCCTGATGTTTTATCCTCAGACGTGCCCTACCTAGAATCTCAGACTTGAGTGTTTGGTGGGCAAAACGCTACCACTACGCCACCAGCACTCACCCTAACAAATGCAGAAACCCAGCGTCGATCTTTCGTAGTTGAATAATAGCAGGTCTCAAACTGGAGACCTTTCACCTCAAAGAGCGTGATTCAACTTCAAGGAAAAGGAGAGTCATGAATACATAGTTTGTGACTTGCTAGCGTATGCTTATTTTATTTAGTATGAGGTATACGAGTATAGATGCATTTATATACTTAAGACGTAGTCATTATGGACATTTGTTAATATATCGATACGCAAACATTCAAATGTCGATACTTAATTGAATTCATTGTGTTATCGTTTCCGCATAAGTTTGGGTGCATCTTAGATCATTGTAGCCCCATCCCGTGCATACTGTCAACTAGTTCTCACTAAATGAAGTTAGATTTTTATAATAGCGTTACATTTGCGACACAATTTCCACGAAACTGACTTTAATTTAATAACATTGGTATCACTGAACCATTCAAATATATTTAAGGATAAAAGGGACATATAAAAAATCATAAAAATTACACTAAAATATTATTACATAATTAATATACAAATTCTGAAATATTATCTCCTTTTGCGGGAAAGCCAATGTCCATTCTTTTTAACAAAAAGGTTGAATCTCACGTTAAGTAAAGTTATGAAATACACGTTCAAATGTAAAATTTTCCAACATTAATTTAAAAAAAAATTTTGATCCTCTCTTATCACCATTTTTTATTGATGATCTAACTTAACTGCCTGTATGACGTTAACGTCTAAACGTCTAATTTAAATGATGATATGCACCCCTAATTTAAATGATGATATGATAAAAGTTCATAATACCCAATTTCCCTCAAATATGAGACATTCATGAAGTAGACACTCCTAGTAACACAAAGCTGTTTAATGATCTTTCTTCAACCACAGAGTGTATAATGTACCTAGAGGATTTTTCATAGATACCAAGCCTTAATCATCTGTTTCAACAGAGGAAAATGGAAAAACTTTTATTTACCTAATTTGGTAGATATGTCTATATAATGAAAAAATTCATCGTTGATCTTCTAATATTAGAGATTCCCTAAGATCTTGCACACATTTATGAATTCCATTTTAGAGAAAAATAGCATAAATTATCACCAGGAGCATTCTAAAGGCAATGCATCAACTAATGAGACCTAATATAATTACAGTTGTGTATAGTATGTAGAAAATATTTTCACGTCTTATAAGAAATTTAGTGGCAAAACGGCTTGTATGGGGTCCAAGGCTTACATTGCCCATACCTGTTTTAATGACTTAGGGTTTCACCTCTTATACATTGCTCAAAAAATTAGATAAACTCTGAAAACTGATCGAAAAATTAGAGAAAAGGCTTAAAGAAGTTATATAAATATTTACAATGATAATTATATAACATAAAATATCCATTATTATAGAAGAAAAAAAAATTCATATACAAGTCATCAATCATGAAGTCAAAAATTTGAAAATGGATGTAAATATCATGATCTCTTTGAAAATCTTTTTATTTTTACTAACTCTTTTACGAAAACTCAAAGTCTCAGCTTTTGTTTTCAAAAAGTGAACTTGGAAATGTCATGACAACTTGATTTATAGAAATCCATTCCTTGACGTATTATTGAGGGATTTCAATCAGCGAAAATACAAGGAGTGTAGATTATGCGGTTGTAGTGGTAAGAAGTGTAATTTCAAACCAGTAAAGTTGATACCAGGAAACAGGGAATCTCATCGACAAGGTCGTCTATGTTCTACAACAGCAATTGATTGCCGATATGTTTTGTTAAAAGTTCTCTCGATATAAAACTAGAATGACTACTCAACTGAAAAACCACTTTCTTTTGGCAACAGGCCAAAAAATTCGAAGCCAAGCAACCCGAAACATCTTTCATCAGGGTGGTCTCTTCGATCATAATTTAATAGTATGTGTTCCGTTGCATTGCATTTGCACCTTGCATACTATACGCCAAATATATTGTTGACCGAAGAAGAGAGTCTGCTGAATAGTGAGAATGAATTCAAAGGGTTGTATACTGAGGAGTCCAGATACATTTAAAAATATGGTAGAAGATATGTTTTGGTATGACGAGAAACGGACATCCGAAACAACATCACATTAGTCTGCGAAATGTTACATTATAGATGTATTAATCTCCATATTATTTTAGGGACATACAGGAAAATAAAGTCGTTTCTGTGCATAATATTTGATAGTCATTTGTTAGCTCATGTCATTATGATATCGTCAGCTAGTTCACGTCTGAATAATTAATTATTAAACTTTATTTGATATTTGTGGTGAAACGGCCAACAAATACCAGCAGAGTATATCCTTGGTATGCTTTTCCCCTCTCTTTGACTCTTTTTGGAAGCATTGTATATTTTTTGACTTTCGCAAGAGTAGTAACGCAACAGTTACGACAAAAAAATATTTACGATGTTTACCCAATTACATTAGGCGTTCGTAAATAGCCAAAGATGGTTTTTCAAATCCAGATTTGGTAAGTTTGATCTCTCTGACTCCTATCGATCAGGAAGACCCAGAAACAGTAGACAACGACAAGCTAAGGGCAGAAGTGGCAGCAAATCCATGTCAAACAATCGAGGAACTGTCAAACTCCCTTAACCATACTTGGTCGACTATCCAGGAACATTTACCGCACATTGGAATCATAAGCAGAGCAGGTGTTTGGATTCCTCGTTATCTAATCGAAGAGAACGAAGCCAACTGATTCATCACATGCAATGTATTTATCCAACGGAGCCACACAGAGCCATTTTTTGAAAGTTTGATCACTGGAGGCGAAAACATTTTGCATTTTGGATCCCATATGATAATTTAAAACCCAAAAGGCAGTGGTTCTTTCCAAATAAATGATCACAAAATCCGGGTTTATATTCCAAAATGGCGCTTCTGTGTATTTTGTGGAATATTCACTGAATTGTTTCCTTTAAAGTGCTGAAACCAGGACAAACTGTTAACCTTTAGAAAACTAGACCTAATAGACAACTAGATCGAGTAAACCAGTCTTAAATCGAAAAGTATCCGTGATTGTGTCAACAGAAAAGGCATTAATTTGCAACACGACAATGCATGACGAACACTGGGAAAAATAAATGAATTCGGTGAGAGGTACTGCCTTATTACATTTATTCTGATCCCTACAACATTTTCTTAGTGACAAAAAGTTTTAAAATTTGGATATCTATCTCGAGATATTTTGTTCAAAAACCAACTGGTTTCTAACAGTCCGGGATTGAAAATTTGCCCATTAGATGACAAAAGGGTGTTGATAATGAGTATGATTGTAATATAGATTAAAAAAAAAAAGAAAATTTATTAATTTTATCATTAAGAAAGTGACTTCCCTATCCGGTTCCCGGTAATATTACGAATTATTATTCCTTTCCGGTAATATTATGAATGGCAGTTTGATGTTTTAAAGATATGCAGATGAGATGCTAGCACACAATATGTAACCATTGATGTCTTCTTCCTTTCAATGCAAGATAACGACATATCACATGGATAAAATTCTTGAATCGTGAGAAAAATGTGTGGAATATTCAACATTCTCGCCTTCCTAAATTCGAATAAACAAGTTTGGAAAGCAGCCACACCATGTATTGCCAAGAGAATAAGATTTCTTTTCAGACTGGAGTTTGGAAAAAAAAATTTTTCTGTTGAGGAATACTATGTTTTTCAACGTTACACAATAACATAAGATCTATGTAACTGAATGACAATAGTTTTAGATGTTTTAGGATATCACACGTTATATTGAAAACTTTGATTTAGCTATTATTTTTTGAGACAACCATATTTGTTACTTTCTCTCTCTCTCTACTCAAGAGTATTTTTTCATTTTCTTCCTACCATTTCAAAAAATTGAAACTCTTATCATTTATATATATTATTTAGCTACAAGTGTATTCATAATTTTTTTATATTCATGTACGGTGTTCGCGTAACACCTTTGCACATGCGCTAGTGTTTTTTTCTGTTTGATTGTTTTTTTAATTTTTTTTTCAGCAACACATTTTAATCTTTATTAATAGTTTTATCCATTGAGAAAGTGTGAGTGGGAGAGTTTGTGTGTTCTCAAGAAATATAAAACATATCATAGTAATTTTTCCGCATAAATCCATCTGAAAATATTCCAAGATTTGGCAAGCCTTTTCAAATCCATTGATTTTATAAATCACTCCAAATATTGGAATATTTTCCAATATTGGAAAACTTTTTTTCGTTACGTTACTGAGAATAAAGTTCACAATTCCAATATTCATCATATATTTGTGTTGCACATTTTGTTTGAAATTGGTGATATCATTAAAAAAGCAATGGTTTACAGTACAAAATATGAGAAATTAGTTTTGATGATTTTTTGTTCTTCAAATTAAATCAGGTAGTACAACTTTGTTTAGAGATAAAAATTCAGTTTAGTAATCTTTCATTTATTTGTAATTCCAATTTTTAGGTAAATAAAAGCTGGAAATATGTAAATCAGTATTTGAACTTTTTCCTAAGAAAAATAAAAATAAGGAGGATATAGAACGACTTCTTTGATTCGTTAACTTCTCAAAAGCTGAAAACATTCATCACCCGCATAGGTGACGAAGAAATGGGAGCACGAGTGTTGAATCATCTGCAGTTAGCGCACGTACATTCGTTGCATATTTACGTCAGCTCGGACGCTGATTTCGAATTTAATTTTCTTAAATTCGATGATCACAGAAGAATCACATGAATTTCTAAATTTGATTGAAAAGCACGCTATTTAATGTTGAATTAAATGATTCTTAGTGTGGAGTTTCTAGCTTTCATAACATTATATGTAACTCAAATTTAGTTAGAGAAATGCATGTTTCGTTGAGAAAAATATCATTTCCCAGTTGCTTTAAAGTTTAAAAAAACTATAAAACTAAGGTATATAATAAATTAATTATTAAAACTAAAACAAACTTTTTTAAAAGGTAAAATAGTGTTTGAGTTTATCATTTTTTACTAGAAGGTGTTTGCTTTCTTTTTGATTTATATCATGTGAATATTGCTAATTTAGAGCAATTTTGCATAAGTATTTATAGGAGATGTTAAAAATATTTCTTAAGTGCAATCATTTAACCAATATTTATATCAACGATATAAATAATGAAGTTTACATTTGAAATATTTAGCAAATAAAATTTTTTACCGTCATTGCAGAAAACTTTTTTGTTAAATGTTTCAAATATTAGAAACATTATCACATTTACTTAACGAAACTTATTATATAAAAATATCTTTGAAGCATTGAGTAGTGCAAGATTTTACCTAATAATTACAAAAAATTGATAAGTGATTTTTGTAATTTAATATGATACAAGCCATTCTATTATATCGCAGAACGTATTTATTATTTTTCCAAAAAATTTCAATACATTGGGTTAATGTCAAAAAAGCACTGAAAATTTAAAAAAAATTAAGTTTTTAAGCGTTGGCAGCGAATATATATAAACTACACAGGAATAAGATTAAAAAATTTCAGCAGTTTGCTACATCTGAATGAAGTCAACTGTTTTCAACAATAAGTAACTATATTTGTTTGCATTTAATTATAAAAATTAATTAAATCCTTTACATAAAGATTTATTTAATATTTTCTTTTCTTTTTTTAAAAATTTGTTTCAATTCGAAATGTTTAGTGTTAAGTTTGTATTTCTTTTCAGTCCTTTTACTATTGGAAAATATTTCATGAGGTTTCAATATGGTAGGTTACGAATTCAATTCTAAGTATTGATATTTGCACTTTTCATGGATTTCAGTTGGATGATTGCTTGGGAGAGTATGTAAAATAAGGATTCACATACTAAATGTTTTATAGCATTCAGTTGAAAGGAAAAATTGAATCTGATTAAATTCGATACGACCAACACACGTGTGTTTCTTTTTAAGTATTAATTTTAACCCTTTTAAATTGAGCAGTTTTTAAGAAAAAAGTGAAAATCCATTGCATTTAACTAGAATTCTTCTGGTTATTTTCAAGAGTAATTAACGTGTTATTGTCTTCAGTCAATTGGAAAAGAGAGCAAAAATAAAAACCATTCAAGATTTAAGAGTTTATAAATATATAGCCCATCTGTGCAGTCGTTGAATTTGTTGGAAGTTCGTGAAGTTTGTGGAATGAAGGCGTGAAATATTCTCCAAAGGCAACACCCGCTGAAGAAGTGGAAAATGCCTTGCAACAACTTTCAGCAGCCCAATCATTCCCTGTGAAAGTAGAATCTTCACATACGAAATGAAAATTGTTACAAAACTAAACAGAAAATTTTATGGTAGTTAAAATCTTTCTCTTTGATGGACACAAATATTGATTACACTGGTAGAACCTGCCTCTGGGCTACATGAAGGAAGAGTGGTGCAGCAATGAATTACAAGATTAAGAAGAATATTTCTTATAAAAATCTCGAGACCAATGTTATTCCTCTGGAGTTTCAACGGTTCCTTCTTTCTAAATAATAGATGAAAAATCTCTCATCTCCCAATAGTAAATGAACTTTTGGACGCTTGAGCGTAACATATGTTACTTTCGTATTCCTGAAAAAAAGAAAATATATAAATTATTCTCCAGCTATATTTCTTTTAAAATATACTAAACAGGGAATTAGTCAAAACATCTTATTTTGTCTTAAAAGAAATGTTGATGTATACATATATTGTGTAATCTCAACATTTTTTAGATTACTTCTCATAATTCTTCTGCTATTATTTTTATTTTTTGTTCCATTATTTTTAAAGAAAAATTGCCACTGCCTACTGTGCATATTATTGGTAGAGTTTAATTTTCATCGGTATTATAAGTAAAAAAAAAAGCATCTGAATGCTTGTTTTGTTTCTCAATCTATTTATTTTTTTTCCCACACACACGAGGGCTATTTAGAATGAGACCAACAGTTAAATAGATTCCAAAACAAAACAAAAGTATAAATGAGCAAAGCCCTGTAGTTAATGCGGAAAACAGTAAATTAGTGTTGGGTTTTTGTAAGTTTAAGTGCGCCTGGTAATCCGAGCAACTCAGCTGATAATAGTCAAATATATCTGAATACCACATGAACAAAGGGTTGAATTTAAATTTTTAATCATAATAAAGTCTAGATGGAACAAAGGATGGAAACTATGCAATTGATGTATTAATTCTTCTGAAAGATACTATAAGGTTTTCAGTAAAACTTTACAAACATATTTTTAGGAAATCGTTTCAATTACTTATGCAATAAAACAAAATGAAGTAGCGATCATAATTTTCTCCCGCTTACAATGCTTATTTTGTCAAAAATAGTAACATAATCATAAAGAAAAAAACTCATTATAAATATTTAAAACATAACCTGAGCATTTTCAATTATCTATATTTTAAAGTAAGTAGAATGAAGTACTTATTTTAAAATATCTAATTTAAAATATAAATAATTATAAAAACTCAGGTTAATTCGGAAATATGTCAGTAAAATAAATGGGAGACTTATGGTTATTTAGAATTATTTTTAAAAAATTATTTATTTTATATAGTATAATTGTTTTAAAAAACATGCAATTTTTAAGCAATGAAAAGTTGTTAATATGTAAGTAAATGTACTCTTGTACTCTTATTATATATACATAATATAATCTGATATATTAATTATTCTTCATACGTTTTTGTGCTTTCGATTATGCAAATTCTTCAACTGTTTCATCAATCACTTCAGTATTTTTTAAATGTAGAACGAGAAAAATTTAAGTCCCATAGGCGAGAGATCTTGTCCCACGTGATTGATCTTAAATATGTCAGAATTAATTTTAATTGACTGACATACATATGTTATATAGACAGCTGTTATATAGTAAGGATTGTTTAAATGTGATTCATATGGTCACTATATACAATAAATGACCATATGAGTCACACTTCAAACATAAGAAATATGTTCAACATGCAAAATTTTGAAGGTAAAAAGCTTCTTTGGGTAATTTCTTTAAAATAAAGAGTTATCTAATTTTATATACTTTTTTTTAACAATCGTATCAGAAATATTCTCAATCAAACAATGTGATATTTTTAAAAATTTTTCTAAACTGATAGACTGAATATTTTTTAAGTGTTTCAGCGATTCAAATTGTTTCCAGTAATTACTGACTTTAAATTGTTGGTCCTAGTCTAATAAGACCACATGTGCAAAAAATAACTTTTGAGCGACATACAAATCAAACCAAGAAATATTTAATAACTCACACACTTTTTTCTCATAAAAAACCTTTTATAACAAAAATTACCAATTATGAACATAAGTTATTGTTTTGTACTGGACTATCAGTTTTAACATAAATACTATTTTTGTTGAGTTAGTTTCAGTTGTTTGAATTTCATAATCTTGCAAATTTAAAGTCCAATACAGAAAAACTCATTACTAATAAAACCTCTTTTTTAGACAAATATATTTTTATAATAAGTATCGGAATTAGTCTAAAGCGTGCATTTTTTACTAAATGGACACATTAATTTTAATATAAATATGATTTTTATTGAAAAGCATTAAATTTTGGGATTTCAAAATTGCTCAAATTTTGTAGCCTCAGAAATAGGTTTAGATAAAAAAGATCTTTTGAAATAAACACATTAAAATAATTACGTTGAGAGTAAAATTTGTTTCAGAGTTATTCAATACCCCTCTCCGATTGGAGTCAAGAGCATGATAAAACCCCTTGTATATTTATTATGCTACAGCCACAATGGTCAAATTTGTTTTGTCTAAATTATTAAAGTATTATAATGAAATTTGAATCACATAATAATAATATTACTACATTTAAAAATATTAATTAGACAAAATATTTTAATGAAGAAAAGATTATATATTTTGTGTGTACATCATAACACAAAATATTATTTATTTTTTTATTTAGAAACCATTTTAATAATTATTTATACTAAAGGTTTGTACATTTTATCGAATGCCAATATAGAAATTTTATTAAAAAATATATTTATATACTAAGGCTTCACTTTTGTGACTTTTTTTTCGTTTAGATTTCTTCTAGTCTTTCAAGAGGAATTAGAAGAAAGAATTTGGAAAAAACAAACCTTTTTTTTTTTCACAATGGAATTCAACTTTAAAATGGATTCCTAGACGTAAAATTCTAGATGGAGTTAACTAAACTGAAATAAGAACAATCACCTCCTTGAAAATTATGGAATTATATTCCTGAAAGATTATTTTCACTGTTCCTTGTTGCAGCATATGTATGCAAATGTGAAAATTATTAACCAATCAGATTGCTGTTCCGAAGAGAAATGCTTGCACAACTTCATCCTAATTTCTCCAAAGGAGGAAGGTTAAAGCGAAGGCTTCAGGAGCGTTTCTCAACTGACATTTTAATTCAAACAGCCGCTGTTGATGTCCGCGCAAGGACAATGGGGGCGACGACGCGTGTCACCTCAACAATGCGAAGAACGTGACTGAATTCATAATGAGGAGATACTATTTGGTGATTAAGTAAGTAATGATGAATAAAGTTCAAGTTTGTTTTGGTAAGCTCTTATTCACGCAGCGTTGTTTAAATGTAAAAAGCAAAGTGTTTAAATGCACTGTTACTTTGCATTGGTATATCATGGAAGTCTTGTCGGAATAGTTGTTGCTCTCGTATCCAGAAGACAAGTGGTTCGATACCCGAGTCAATCGAGATTAGTTAGCCTCACAAAGAAAGTAAATATTAAATAATAGTAAGAGTCAGGTTTGTATGGATATTGGAGAAGTGGATATAAGCCCAGGTGTTGATTTCTTCACTTGATCGTGATTCAGAGTGACTTTGCATTGTTAGTTTGTTGTAAGAATAAATATAAATTTTTTTATTTTTCAATAAATTCCTCATTAAATTTAAATTTCCATATATATCCTTATCAAAAAACCCTTACTTTCATATATAACCTATTTGGTATGATACTAGCCTATTTGGTATGATATATTTTGTGATCCACAGGTTTTAGTAAAAATGATTTGCAACGTAGTTATTGCAGTTCAACGAAATTTAGGGTTTAAAGCTTAATATCAGATAAGGGATAGTTTAATAAATAAAAACAATTTAAATTTTTTTTTTTGTAAAAAGTGGTTTATTTTTCGGAATCGGTTTTCAGACAGCATTCATGAATTGGAAGAAAGAGAGAAAGAGAGAAAGAAAGAAAATTCCCTAGGCCCTACTCTGACTGATGTACTTGTAAAAAGGAGGCATTTAACATTCCTGTAATGACCATAACCCTACCCGGAATCCTAAATTTCGAATAGGATGATCTTACTGCAGGCTCACAGCAGTTTAAGCCTGTGGCAAGTTGAGTTCTAAGCATTTTATGATACATCTTGTTCCTAAAATGCTTAAAAACTTTTCCTACAATTTACGGCTGATATATAAGCTTTAAATATCGTGAATACATTTGGAAAATGTCGAAAAATGATGTCGATTAACTTTTATTTGTCGGAAATAGGATTAAATATCACGGTTGCCATGGTCTGACGTGGAATTTTATCATGACATCTTATTTTTCTTTTAGTAAATCATGTGTAACATGCTTTTGACAAATAAAGATTTTATGAGATAAAAATGATATGATACTGTTTGTTTGGATAAAAAGAAAAAACTTCATTTACCCAAAGTTCATTTTAAAATGAGCAATATGATTGTAAATCTCATTTTCCATTGAAGTAAATTAAGCACCTAAAATTACAGCCCTTTGCTTTAATAGTAACTGTACTTCTACCATTAAAAAATTTTATTTGGAATCATCTCCATTTTACTGACATACAGTCATATTACTGACATATACAAACATACAGCACCCCTTATGTAAATCGAATCACACCCATTTCCCAAGGAAAGGCTATAATAGCTTACAGATTTAATTTTAAAATTAGTTTCCTTTCTCTAGGTTCATTTTCAGTTGCATATTTCTACCGCCGAAACTGCTAAAAACAGTCAACTGCCCATTCTCATTTCAAACTACATTCATACATAGCGACGCAGGTGAGCCTCGGACTTTACCTTAAGATTAATGGGTTTTGATAACTTGCCCATCTCCTAGCTCCTCGTAATTTCAAACCACGATCAGGTGACGAAGTCACACCCTCCTTTCCACATTTACGCAACACGAGCGAAAAGATTTTGGAGGTCCCAGATAAAATGTGAACACATCTCGTACCCACGGAGCTCCAGCAACCCCGTGAGGGAGAATATGGTCACCATTCCAATCATTAACAGCGTGAATAGATGTGACACTTTGTCGAAAGCGACGTGAAGTTAACTAGATCCACTAGATCTCATTTCAAATTATAATTGAGTGACGAGTTTGACATCTGAGCTAGGAGTTATATCAGTGTTTAGTTCCCAAGCATGCTTGATACTCAGTTTTTCGACTCAATTGAAGGGATGTAAGGATGGGGTGGCATTCCACAGATCTGTAGATTGGGAGCGTGAAAAGCTACCACTATCCCGATGAGCTTTTTACGAAAATAATATTTCCTTGTTTATACTATGTACTTTGGACTTATTTCCTTAAATAGACTAATAAATCTCTCAATAAAAAAAAGTCTGAAAAAACTTCAGTCTACATTCTTAGGTATTATACTGCCTGTATTCCCAAGATTAATACTACATACTTTTTTTTAAAAAAATCAAAAATTAACATTTAAGGTTTTCTTTATTAAATACAAGAAAATTACCATTGAAGATTTTTCTTTTTACCATACACAACAAAATATATATCTCCTTTTTTGACACTGCATAGTGGAAAGCATAAAAGCTATTGAATAATAATTTAATGTTGACCACGTAAATTACCAGTTGGGAGGACTTTTCATTGGTAGTGGGTTTCATATATAAGTCAAAAAGCGGGAAATCCAGAAAATTCTTAAGCACTCACCCCGACAGAAGTGTGAGCAAAAAGTTGAAGTGTGTATGTGTGTGTGTGCACCCACACAACATCTACCTCTTTTTATTTGATAGTTATTATTGATATTTGATTTGATATTTTATTTGATATTTGATTTGTGACCAGAGATCAAACTTAGAAATGCCCCGACGAGTGGCATTCCACAACTCTTCTGCAATGGGCCCACGCTTGCTCACTTTTAAAAATAAGTTATAAGACATGCAATGTTCGAGAAATTTTCTGAGGCGATATAAGTTAAGAATGAGGCATTCGAATCTCGCAAATGTAGTAATCCATCATTTAAAAAAATCCAAAATATTGTCTTTCCTTTTAATTTAAATAAATGAGTGCTCTAAATTTTCTCTTAGAAATTTAATAATAATTATTTCACATGAAAAGCTGAAGAAATTTCTATTCGCACATAAAACAGTAAAATTCGGGAATATTGTATTCATGAAATTTTAGGGGCTAACATCTTTTAAATTGAACAAATTGCTAAAAAAGTAATTCAGGGATAAAAAAATTATGTTAGGTTATTACACTGCGTTTTTTGTTGCTTATTCTTCCAATGGCGCGCACACACACACATACACACTATTTAGCGTTTGGGCCACCAAAATGTGGTCGCACTCTCAAAACAAATCAAATTAAGTGCGGAATGCTTGAAAATGTCTTTTGGTTATGAAGAAATCGGATATTCAAGTCGGGAGACCCCGTTTTTCGCGATTTAATGCTTTTCCAATGGATGGCCTAATCTAAAATTTGGAAACATGTTCTCTCTAATGAACAAAAACATTTTCAAAATTGAATACATAATCGATGAAAAATAATAAATACTGTTATACATTAAAAAAAAATAACTGAGGTAATTTAGAAGCAAGCGATTCTTTGTCTTTACATATTATTTTTCATTCCTCAGGCCTTATTCATAGATATCAGTTTCAAGTAGGCTGAAACAAACACGCGCGCCTCCATTCTTGAAGCGAGCAGAATTCCTAAACGATGAGCATTGTGCATTAAGCAACTTCAATACATGTTCAAATCAGCATTAATCATTATTTAAATTAATTATATAAATGCTGCGATCAAAATGGTATATATGTATAAACCAATCAGAAATTAACAGTCTGATATAAGTTTCCTTCCATTCCATATAACCGTTTTCAATTTAACACTGGATGTTTCTGTTGACGATTAGAATAAGGACGTATATAGATAACGCTCTGAATTACTGAAATCAAACCTGTAAGTTTGAAATTCCCCAGCCTGGAAAGGGAAAGATATTATGTTAGCGCCCAAGTCAAAATTCGCGTAATTCACTTTTACAACGTCATAAATCGAAAAAACGCAAGCCATTGCTGTCATCGTTAACACCAGCGCGTCGCGTTTTCCCTTCCTCAAGAAAAATCATTTTTTTCGTGCATCGTTCCTTCGCTGCTGACCTTGCGTTCTCGTTAAAAGGCCTTTTCATTCATTCATTTATTTCCTGACCTCCCCCCTCTCTGTCCCTCTCATCACCAGTTGTGATCTACTGAAGTCGTATTTTGTTCATTTAACGCTACTGCTGTCCTTTGTTTTGGTGAAAAGCGAACCCTTAGCAGCTCTCTGACTAACAATCAAATGTTTTGATTAGAAGCGTTACGATGTTTATTTTCAGAAACCTCTTCCAACATTGTAATCGTTCGGCGGTGAATGTAACTTTCGACGTGCTGGTAATTCATTTGAGCATTTGCTCTAAATTATCGTCTTATTTATCGATTTTTTTTAATAAACAAAGTAAATAGGACCACATAAATTTCGACGTCGCTGGACAGCCTTCTCGCGAAGTGAGTGTAAAACTGTGAGTCCACTGCATAAAAAAAATCATTGGAAGATCTTGGAGATCTCTGTCAGGGATCACGCAAATTTGGAAAGGAATCTCTAATAAAGACATAACCAAACATATAAAAGCTCTTTAAATTCATTATTTCAATAAAAATGAAAAAATGGAAACCCTAAAAAAAGAATAACATATTAGAAAACGAAACAATCACAATCAATTCTGTTGTATCTCATGTATTTATTATTTTGTGGTGTAAAACGAGAGAAATAACTTTTAGAACCTTTTTTTAAAATCTAAATGGTTGATCAAAGTAACATTATTGCATCTGGTAGATAGTTTTTTTATTGTAGGCGAAAAATTGAATTTGGCGCCATATTTTCCTTGATCGACAGGATTTTACATATTCATTTCATAATTCGCTATTTTTTACAATATGTTGTGTATAAATATATCATATGTACAATATCATAATACATGTATTAATTTTATCCAAAGACACTTTAGAAATAAACTCAATTTACTTTGATTCTATGTAGACATGGAGGTTTTTCCAAAAATATAGGACTATATTTAGGAATCTCTGAAGAGAAAACCCGGAAAACTCTAGCACTCTCATCTCAATAACTATGCACTCACAAAGAAAAGGGTTAACTTTTCCCCCTCTTCAATAAAAACTAATAAAATTTTCTCTTATATTTAAGTGCGTTATTTTGGAATTAGGCAAAGGCAAGTCCATACGTATATTTCTAATGTGGGACTCAAACTTCCGATCTTAAGATTAAAATCCTCTTATCCAACTAATTGTACATTTAATTAGAATGATCTGCTATTTTTTATACATTTTATATATTTCTCAACTACAGTGAAACTATTAAGTGAAATTAGACTCTCTCTCTCTCTTTAAACTGTTAATATTTGAATTAATAACTGTAAAAATCTGGAATTTAAAATATTGATTCACTATAAATAAAAGTATGCATGACATATTTCTTTAGGCATTTGTTTTCCTACTTCTTTTATTCTTTTCTAACTATTCTACTCTTGAATTTAGAATACTATTTATCATGTTTATTATATTAACTCTAATTCACTATAAGCACCAATTAAAATGGCATAATGTCAATGTCAGATTATTCATAATATTAACAACAAAAAATCAGAAATGCATTTAGATATACTCAGTTGAAAATCATTCATTATTTAGCTTGGTATATAAAAATGATTATGAAAAGGAAATTATTTTTTAATTTATATGATTGCTATTTGGCGCTGAAATGTACCCATTGTCAATTTACTAAGCTCTTATGCGATGAATCCCTTTACAGCACTTTCAATAAAAGAAGTTAGAATAAAGTTCATAGCGAAGGACTAAAAAGGAACTCTTTTGTTGTAACCCCAGATTCTTTTTCCTAAGGGTCTCTTCAGATTTTCTATTTATATGACAGCAAGAAAAAAGGAATAAATGTCATTAAGAGGCATAAGTGGCTTTGTCGCCACCAGACTCCGACAAGTCTTCAATCCTATCAGAATTTCCAGAAATTCGAACAAAAAGAAAGATAATCAACGCTTTTCAACCAAGATGGATTGACGCCTAATTTGAAAAATTTTAATTTATATGCTGTGAAATACAACAAATTTTCATGCATGCGGATATATTTTACAATTATTTTATGTAATAAGCAAGATAATAATATTTGGGACAGAGAAAGAAATTGCGTTGGAAAAATTGCAACTAATTCAACTAATTAAGGAATATGAAGGGATTACACTTGCTTTGTTTGTCGCTAAACCGTCATCGCTAGCAGACGAGGAGTGTTTAAACCAGGATCTAAGGTGGAATCTTAAAGTGAAATCTGATTAAATAATTAAAGTGAAATCTGAAGTACTAAGCACATCCATACCCGAGAGAGAATTCGAACCTAAGAACTGTTGAAACGAAGACAAGAGCATACGGTGCCGCGCTTGGTTCAGAAACTATTTATAATAAAGGGTAAAGAACCACATTTTTTTTTAAGCGAGCTGAGTTCCTGAATAGCGTTAATGTGGATATAAGCAAGTTTATCGTGAATTCTGATCATCGTGTAAACTAAGATTTCAACTATTACAAATGCTGACGTCAAAATTTCGCGAAGAACTACAGCTGATGTTTAACGTTAACCAGAGAGCAGCATCCTGATGATATGCGTTTCAGTCACATCCATGAAGACCTTTCTCTAATTCTGTTTTGGTTAAAAATTTGGCAGGAGTATTTAAACTAGGATCTACGGTAGAATCTTAAAGTGGAATTTGATTAATTAATTAAAGTGGAATGGTTAAGGATTTTTTATTTTTTTAACAAGGATTTTTATTTTATGTATATGTATATAAAAATAATTTTAGTTTAATTGAATATCATCACTTTTATCACGTTTAAAATAGTCACTCTGAAAAAATTCAAACCATTGTTTAATAATTCTACAGAAAATAATAATTAAATAAATAGAAATAAATATGTGCGTTCATTAGTCAACAATTCTAAATAAATAAATAAAGAATATCGAACAATATCCCGAATCACAGTATAGGTTAGATGCAGCTTGAATTTCTGAAAGAATACCGAAACTGAAATAAAATTATAATTTATGTTTGCTAAAATAAATAATTTATGTCAATATAACACATAAATATATTAAAATAAATAATGCATTCATATACCATCGATAACACTCAATATTTTTTAAAAATACTTGAAGACACCATGATATTGCACATACTTTACTGATATAACGGTGCACTGTATCCATGAACTGAAAAAATTTTGTTTCCGAAATTACTATATTGTCGCGAAATATGCGTAACTTTTTATCATATCTTATGTTCAATATATTAATATTAGGCATATAAAAAATTCCAAAAAGTACTGTGAGAATGTAGGGATCTTCTTATAAAACTAATAAAGCCCAAGAGAAAATGCAACAATTATTACTTCAGTCGAAACTTGATACATATTTGAAACTAATTTATTATTAAAATATGGTATCTTGTTTAATTGACAGAATTTTCAATTCACTCGATTTGTTAAATTATCTAGAAACAAATTATATCTGGCCTGATATGTATATAAAAAAAATTATTTTAAAAAAATAAATAAACAAAAATCTTTATCAGACATATTTTTTCGTAAGCAACATATCTATATTTTCGATCATCATTTTAACGAAGGCTTCGAGCAATTGTTGATGCATTTTCTCACGAAGCGCCACCTGGGGAGTAACTTTCGAACAATGTGTTTATTGTCCTTATCCTTTCATACATCAACCATTGAATTCTTCACAGGGAGTTACTCGCCACTCGGCGACCAAGGAGGAAAAGTATCTGCCATACGTTTCAAAATTGGCGAAATTTGAAACTAAGACGAGATGACGTCACTCTGTTGTCATTTGTGTGTCGCGAACTCATACTGAAATCTTTGTTGCAAAATCCGGCGCTTGGATTGACAAAAACAATAGAGACATTTTCTGCTCTGCTTGAAATGAGTGGCAGCCCTCAAATTATAGCCTCTTAAAGCGTCTCTGACGGTTGTGCTGAGTTGTCGAAATGCTTCATCATCAGTGCAAACGACTTTTAAAGAGTTCCATTTTATAGAAATTCTTATCCTATTCTTTTTTCGCACTAAAAACAAAATGAAAAGGAAAAATAAATACTGATTTTTTTTTCTTCATTTTTTTCAGTGTCAATTGTTTAACAGTAACATTATCCAGAACTTGAACCTTCCATTAAGCTACTCTTATAATCTATTTTTTTTCCTCCTCACATAGTATTTTTTATGTTAAATTTATAACTGCTAGACAGAAGTCCTTTTTTTTTAATTTATACCGGTGAACAATTTTTATTAAACTTATTTTTACGATTGATAAATTTTTTTGATTTCAGAAACAGTCAGTAAAATTATTTAGCAATTAAGTTTGAGAAACTGTTAAATAATCAAGTGTAGAATAATGAAAAGTAATCAGAAAAATTACTTTTTTGATTAAATAATTCATGCTTACATTTTAAACAGTTTTATATTAATAAATTAGAAAATATCTATGAATTTAGTGTAATAAATGCTCTAAAAACATACATAAAAAAACTCATAATTTTTTGATGAATCAAAGTGATTTTCATTAAAATTTGAAAATCGTTTTGTTGCAAATCTTATAAAGGCATTTAGTTGTTCTTATTGTCAATTTATAACACTCCTCAAAATATAAAATGTATAATTTGGTCTTATGCTGTATGCTGTAGAAAATA
>JAPDSC010047531.1:61288-89669 GCA_026290005.1 Latrodectus geometricus
AGGAAAAATTTATAGCAATTTTACATCCCAGGGTCCTTTTCCCTTGGGATGCCTGGGTTGTCCATGTAATATAAAAATGTTCTCTTTTGTATTTGTGTGTGGTCAATCAAGGGTTTGGAGGGGAGATTTTTGACCATTCCCTGGAAGACAAGAAGTTAGGTATTCATTTTATGATAAAAAAAAAAAATAATAACCAATAGATAAAGTGGGAGGAGAGATAAAGACAACTATAAAGTAAAAGAGCGGGAAAGGAGGGAAATAGAACAAGTCTCCGATGATAGAGAGAAAGATAGATAGAGTGAAAGGGAGATGGAACAGACCTACTACAGGTAGAGATTGAACAAACCTCCGATCACAGTAATGAAGCAGACCTACGAGTGAGAGAGATGGAACAGATCAGTTCACGGGGAATACAGGAGCAATGAGATAATGAATGGAGATCCTAAAGAAAGCTGAGCGAGATTGAGGTGACCTACCAGGAGTGACGCAAGAGTGTACTAGTGATACGACAGAGTTCTTCTTTATATAAAGGGGGTGAGTCTTTTTAATCTCTTTCTCAGGATCCTGGCCACATTAATATATTTTGAAGAAATTTGTATATTGATAAGATAATTAATCAAGAATGTTCAATGTAAATATTTAAATTTTAATAATACAATAAACTTTTGTTATTATTTAACTTTGTCCTTCTGATTTGTTCTCAACAAGTCTCCACTATTCTCTACGAACTTGGGTTAGCTAGGAATTTCTTATATACCGAGTTCCACCACAACAGCCGGCATTTCGTACATTACTGATATCTGATGTAACAATATATTTCAGTTGATAAACACATTCACGCAAAAATGTTATAGTTGGTTTACATAAAAGAGTAATTATACAAATGATTACAACTTTAAGGTAATTCGTTACACAAAATAAACGAATTATATTCATTTGTCTTCGAGTTGTGTGAGTTATTTTGAGTATCCTCACACAACTCGAGAATTACATGTAAAATCGTAATCTTCGAATTAGTCAGGTAAATTTCCATTGGTATTAAGCTACGAGAAAGAAATTTTGCATTCATGTGTGCCGAGGTGGATGCCTGGGAAATTTTCGAGTTCTCTTTTACAGCGCATGACTACTGCGCATCTATCCTCCCAAGGAGAATCAAAACGTCTTATAATGGCTTTCATCGGTAAGATTATTTACTCTATCATATACAAAGTATTTGAGCCCCAAGCTTGCTTACATTGTCATTCAGAAGAATATTTTCATGAACAATGGGCTATATTCACATACAAAAGCAATAGAAATTTTTGAAGCTTTCAGTCACCACAATAGTTTTACATGTAAAAAGTAGAAATGCTGCATCTACTTCTCGCTAAATAGAATCAAAGTTGGGACCTTACATTCTAAGCTTCGGCATCCGGTGAATCCTAGTAGCTTTAGCAGCGTTTTCTGCAACTTTTAGCCGCAAGCAATACTATTGTCTAGTAATATTAGAATGAAATTGCGTTCTACATCAAACATTTTTTCTAGTATTTTGTAAGACGAATGTTAGTGTTAACAGTGTAAGACCAATGTTAGTGTATTGTCTAGCATAAATTCTCAAAGCTCTAAATTGTTTCATTTCCTAATTACTTAGAAGTTTCTTTTACTGCCTGCAATTATTAAACGTCTTTACGGATATTTGTATAAAATATTAAGAAAATATGTGGTGTGTAAGGTTGCTTCTCAGGTGCAAGTCTATTTCAAATGAAATCTCAATGCTTTTATTTAAATAAACATTTACATTATAAATTATTTTAATAAATATATATTAAAATTGATAAATGCATAGTAAAAATTAAAGAATGTAAAAATGTAGAATGTAAATTAAAGAATTTAAAATTAAAGAATGTAATTTATATCATCAGCTCAATTAAGTAATAAGTGAATTTTTCTACTCACTACATTATTTAACACAGTTTGAACTTCTCTTCGTTTCCGCTTCTTTGCAGCATGGACATTCATAACTTCTGCAGCTAGTTTGGTTTCATTGTTGACGATGTGACTCCAGCCATCCGTGTCCATGATAGACTCCAGATAAATGTCCATGAATGTCAAGACGGAAGTTTTGAGAGAGTCGTCACAATGGCTATCGGCGAGCGTCAGAATCCGGCAAGCATTATCCACTTCGATTTTGGCGAGGAGCATGTCACCGCTCGACTTTCGCAAGTCAGCCACATCGTACTTGTCAGCAGCGTAGTACAGGGCTAACAGAGATTCCAAGTCTTCGTTCGGCACGATTCCAGTATACAAATAAGAGATCAAACCTTTCAGGGCATCTGCTTCCAAGTCACCAACATCAATCATGTTCGTTTCCCGTTCGTCCATCTTGTGTTCGAACATTTTGTTGAAGACTGGTGACCGGGCGCACAAGATGGCTTTGTGGGCGCGCAGTATGGTCTCATCCACTCGTAAGCAAACGTCTGTGTAAAGTGAAACTCCATACATTGTTTTCAAATCGCTTGAAAGTTTCTTCAAACTCTCAGTTTGATCCACTTCATCTGGCTGGATCTCGAAGCTTTCGGTGGTGATGTCATTTCCAGTCAGTGTCATAAAGCAAATGAAGGTCACTATTTCATTTTTAACTTCCTCAAATTTTTCCACAAGTCTCTGATCTGAGATATCGATAAGGTTGCACCTAGAGTTGTGACGATTGTAAATCTTTTGGAAAGATTTCTTAAGCAACACTTTCCCGTTTGAATCAACAATGGACATGCTATGGTGGACATGGACGCTCTCCCCGCTGCTGTTAACCATTGTCCACGTTATTGACGACGATGATCGCTCTAAAGTGGAATACCACCTGTTTGCTGATACAGGATAAAAGTCTGAGCTAGTCAACGTCTTGTCAGGCAAGAATTTTGAGAAATGTTCCACAGACCATTTAAAAGTATAAGTGCTAGAGGGAATGCGAGTTCTTACGTGAGTTCCTTTTCTAGGTGACATTTTGAGCAAGAATTCTTGCTAATTTTAATATCAAATGGAGAAATTTACAATTCTGAATCTACCCGAGTTCGATAATAGTAAAATTAAAATTATAAAAATAAAAATAATTTTGTTTGAAAGAATTATGAATGCTGAGTCACCATGAAAAAATGGCTGTAAATGAAGAACCAGGAACTCTTTTTCACGTTTCGTTTATCGTCTCTGATAAGATATTAAACACACAATGGAATAAAATTTGCCATGTGTTTACATTTCTAATCTCAATCCTTTTCATTGAATGTAGATTATATTTTATTTTTGATGCCAATGAAACAATACGTCAATTCTGTACAGTTTATTTTTTTTCATTTCATTTTATTACATTTAAATACCTTAGACATAATAATTGTTGCTGTCTATACAATTTTTCTAATTACTTTTAGATATTATAAGAAAATCTCGTGGATTCGGATATAAATGAGATTCGGCCAAATATTCTGCTCAGAAGTAATGCTATTTCAAACTAATTTTATTATTACATAGGTTAGTTAGCAAATAGCTGTGTTTATAAGCACAACGCTTAAAATATAACATCTGTGTCATCTTTATAAATTTGAAAAATTCGAATATATATATATATATATATATAAATGCCTGAATCATGATATATATCTATATATATATATATATATAAACACAGTGCCACCCACCCTGTCTAGTGGATAGCGTGCCTGATTGCGGATATGGGAGGTCCTGGGTTTGAATCCCGGTTCAGGCACAAATGTACTTTCTTTTTCTCTCTCTCCTATATTTGTTCTTTACTTGTATGAATGGTTGCTTACCATATAAAAGAGTACCTATGGCATGTGTACTGAGGAAGTCAGACTCCAAACCAAAATATGGTTGATCAGTAGGAAAAGTGGAGCAGCGCACCCCATATTACCTGCCTGGCTAGCACTCGACATTATATATATATAAACAAAAAATAATCTCTTTAATTTTGAACAGCTATCGCAGAGCGATTCACAAAGTAGGAAATAAATGTGTGCACAATTCACTTAAGAAGAAATTCTGAAAGGTAGCTACGAAATGTTTAACTGAGAAAAATATGAAAATCATATCTGAAGAATCAGCTTCTAATTTTAGAATAGGTACTTTGCCAACACAAATACTGAAAGACTCAACAGATTGGATATTTACGCAATGTCATTCATTAAAATTTTTCACAGATCGAGAAATACTTTAACAAATAAATCTTCTCCAATGATATCACTTAAGGATATTTTACAAGGATCACGAGCTTGGAAAAGCTTGGATTTCTCAATTTTTATGGGCACACACACACACACATATATATATATATATATATATATATATATATATATATATTTAAATGCTCTCATTGGAAGGTAAGCTTAATTTATAGCTTCCAAATAAAAAAAATCACTGAAATATTATTAATTCTTCTCCACAAAAGATATTAGGTTGGGGAAAAAGAAATTCATTATTTTTACGTGAACTTTATGTAATTTCTTTTGGATTCACTTTGTAAAAAGGTTTAAAACAGCTTTCATGTAGATTTTTAGGTCTTGCGCGTTATGACTGCTGACATGCGGTTAACTTCCATCATTTTTGATATTTTATAGACATTTTCGACGATGCTGTATCCACATGCGAGGTGCATCTCTAACATCAAAAATACCCGAACGGAATCGACGAAACAAAAATTGTTCGTAACTGGTTGTTACAGTCTTATATAGGACGATAAACACCTTTCACAGTTTTAGCCACCCGGCTACCATTTTCGCCGTTACAAGAGAAAAACGAAAATGCATCGAATTTTCTGTTTGTTGTCTTCTATTTTTAAAACCTTGTACTCGTAACTGAATTAATCAAACAAAAAACCGCAAGAGGATATTTTAGTGTCAAATGTCACCTTTCCAATGAGCATAAATTTGAAATTGTTTGATAGATACATCACGAGATATCGGTCACTACAGACGTCTACCGAAAAAATAATGGATTACTTTTTCCCCTACCTAATATTTTCAAAAGAACTATCATGCAGAATCGTTCATGCCTTTACTATTGAATGCCATAAAGCGGAATGCAATAGCTATCAAATTCCATTGAAAAAAAAATGATATTTGTCTGCCGGAACAGTAAATCTTTGCCAGTTAACAAATTTTGAAAGATGAACTATTAAGTTAGCTTTCATTGCACAGCACGAGCAAGTTAATTAGGGTATATTTATCATAACTGTATCCGATCGTAAATCTATTGAAGAATGTTTATGTTGATTGAAATATCTTTTTTAACAGTGACCGGATGCTAGCAAATATATTTTTATTTCTTTTATAATTGATTTATTATTGTGGAGAAAGTATTTACAAAAGACTTTAATCACTCTGACTTAATGTTCGATAAACTTCGATCATAATCGATGGTAATCAAGCATTCCAAACGAATGGTGATTATATTATTTAAAAGAAAACTTTTTTTATACATAATAATTATTTAGTAACATTTTTATGTAGAGAAATAAAGCTGTTTTTCGGTTAAAAAATTTAGTAAATTTTAACCAAAAGTTATATTTTTTTAGATTGTTAGATGAGAGAAGATCGTTCAAGAATAGAAGAAATGGTTTTGCAAAAAAATCTTGCTTAATTTTTTTTTGAAAGTCTCTTTGCCACTGAAAGCCGTTATGCTAAAAGAGCCTATCTACGTTGACTTACCATAGAGTCATCTTCATTTTTAACAGACAGGATAGTTCAGAATAAAAGATATTTGCTTCAGATGTCGACCTCGTCATTTGATTGTGGATCAATGTCATGCGCTGGTTTTGACATCGCGTAAGGAAAAGCTTAAAATCAAAAAATGTTGTAAGGCATTTTAGAATCCTCTGCGTAAATTGCTTTCCTAAAGGATTTTTATATAGTGATTCAACCACGTTTTGCAAGCGAGGAGTACCAGAAAACTTCCAAGAAGCCACCCGATGGATGTGCATATCGAACATCCATCTCTCATTGTTTAACAACTGCTGGGATCAAACGTGGGACCTTATGTTTCGAAAATGATGTTATATTACTAGACCACGTGAGCTTTATCAAGGTGTTTATTGTGTTTAGTAGATTCAGTTGGCAGAAACAAGAACTGAAATAAGATTTCAACGACCATTTATTTATCTTAGCCGTGCTACCAGCCGAATGTCCTTCAGTTAAACTTTACTTGGTTTCGAATTCCATCTTTGACAGAAATATTTATAATGGTTTGGAATCCAGTTTAAACTATAAATAAGGTCAATTAGCAGTCTTATACAAAAAAAGGAAAAAAAGGAAAGTAATAGTTATTCATAGAAAAAATTCAAAAATATGATGAATATTCAAACTATGCCATTGCGGAAGTGGATATCTTATAGATTTTTAAGTATTTACAATAAGAAAGAATACAAATATCAATCCCAAACTCTAATAAATTCTATTAATAGTTTCAAATTTTACGTTCCCATTAAAGTTATCTTTTATAAAAACATTTCAAATAATAGCGATAATTTATATGAACTAGCTTTCTCAATGAATTTTATTTTGCAACTAAATTTAAGTGATTTAAATTATTTTCGATTCAACAGCAAATTTCGGGATCGATTTCTTCTTTTATAAATTATTACTGAAAACATGACATGATAAAATAATTTTTCAAGAAAAGATATTATGGTTTTCAACGATCGATTCCACAATAAAATGTGAGCTTTGTGACAGCTTCTGCCTGAATGAAGGAAATAATACCAAAATTTAACTTTTAAACTGTTTTTTGAGCTGACGCAGCTTTGTTTATCCTTCGCTCAAAGGCCATATTTTGCACACAATGGCTAATTAAACCAGAATCTGCAGTTTTAAGTAAAAATTCCGAACCTCTGCAAACATTCAAACCGAAGATGGGATTCTATATATAACCCGAGAGGGGGGGGGGGTTCTTCATTTATATTAAAAAAAACAGCTCCTAAATTTATCGCTTGACAATTTTTAATCGTATTCTTACGAGTATAACCGTACGTGTGTGTAAAATAGTTAAATTATCGTGATGCATTTTCAGTTATTTCATGCAGAAAAACTCTCTTAACATAGTCACTCATTTTATTATTTGGAACGTCAGTTAATTGACGATGTCGACAACTGAGAGACATCCTTTTTTTTTGTACCATTTGTGTAATACCAACAGCTAAACTTTTCTTTTATATGGCGTAATATTTTCCTGCCATTACAGATCTCTCAGTATTTCAAGATACACCGTTCTTGAGAGTAATTTCACCAGGAAAGCATTTTATAAAACAATAATAATCCCTTCACCGAGTTAATCGCACAAAAACGCAATCGCGTCACCATAGCTCCGGGAAAAGCACCTTCAGGATAGAATGATTGCTTTGGATTGTCCGAATCTCTCAGGAAATGACATTAATCGTGGCCACATTATTATCCTGATTTTAAATCGTGTGACATCTCTGTCTGAGAAAATCTTAAAGGCAAAGGATATTTGAAAAATTCCATATGGTTTCTGAACTGAAGTTTACCATTCATAGGCAAAGTGAGGACACTGATTGCTAACACTGGAGTCTATAATGAAAAATTTTGCCCTGCGCATGCGTAATGTCATTGTTTGCGATGATGGACGTATCGAACATGTGATTTCATAAGTTTCAAAATATAAATCTCTTACTTTTTAAAGTGAGTTAGTAAACATGTTAACTGAAATATATTTATAAACCAGTTTTCAGTCGTTTTATAATACTTTTTTATGGTCACTCTGCTCACACACTTATACATAAATGTTTTTTCACAAAATACTAGTATGGAAAAAATATGTATATATTTATGTATATTTTTTTTTAACAAAATATGGTTTTTGTGTTGCGCTTGCTATAATTTTATCTGTCAATTTTTTCTTTATTTATTTGATGTGGTTCTAAAACTGACAATAAGCAATTTCTATAGTGTTGAAACACTGGAACCACATATGATTAAGCTGTTCTAGAAAATTTCCGGAGAATAAAAAAAAAATAGAAAAACATGATTCTTAAGGAGCGAATTCTTTGAGATGAATTTCAGTTTTCTCCACTTTTTCAATGATTTTATTTCTGTCCGCGTGCTCACGGCTAAGGCCTTTCTCCAGTACTTCCTGTGTTTCACAATGGTGAATGGCCGCACTTGGAACGAAATTCGATCCCGCGGCCACTGTTCGCGAACAACAGAAGATGCTTCATTCAGCGAACAACAGCGCCCTATTGTGTTCATTCTGAAAATTAATTTCATTTCTAGTGTTCCGACCACAATTACCATTTTGGGATCTCGCTTTTAATGCAATCATTATCAAACATGGTAGTCGCCTAGAACTCACCCTCAAATAAAGGCTCCAAGAAAAAATAAATGGCTCTTCGACAGTAGTGTCTTCCTCCACTGAAACTATTTATTTCCGGGTGCAAAATTCCCTAAGATGATTTTATATCTATGTGTAATGATTTTTTTATAATCCATAAATATCATGTAAATTTTTCAGTTGATCATATATTAAATATTTTATAAATATCATTATTGTTCAATATGAAAATAAAATTTACAAAATGCAAGATTTTTAAAAATTTTAAAAAAGAATAATATTTTAGAATGAACTTAAATACTTTACATTTTTTTTAGTCTAGTCAGTGTTTCGGAACACTTATCATCAGCAGAATATTTACACATTTAAAAACAGAGTAGAGAAAAGTATTCCACCTTTGATCTTCGACCTCCTCCATTCCATGTTTCTGACTGCATTTATTTTCAGAAACGAGTTGCTCTTAGGAATAATTTTTACAATTAAGAATGTAGAATAATCAGAAATCAGAACACACACACACACACACACACACAAAAAATTATAAAAAATTTATAAAAATTTTTAAATAAAAACTGTAACTCCCTTAAAGAAATCTATAAAAGAAATTTTTCAAATATAAGAAAATTCGTTATATTGAGAAATCCGTATTAGAAAGATATAGAAAAAGTGACTGGAAAATAGACTTGCATTCTTTCCTTTCTGCTTGTGAGTCACTTGATAGCATTTTCCTTCTAAAAAATGTTATTTTGATGTATTATCTTTAAAAATATCAATTAGAAAAGAAAACTTTATAAATGAATAAATTGAGCAAAGTTTTAAAAATGTAGTGATGCGAAACCTTGTGGCGTGTAAGTAGTAGCGTTTCGCAATTTATTCGTAAAGATCCGAGGTTCTGTCCTCCTGCTAATTGGTAAGGTCGTCTCAGCCCTTTCGGTGGATTGATAAAACTGAGTATCAAGCATGCTTATAACTGGAGGTTTGCGTTTGGCTGACTACCTAACTGAGACATATGCTTCGCACCCGAGATCTCTCGATCAAGGAAATAGATATCGGGCACTGTAGGCCTTGGAGACCCGATGGGCTGTTATGCCACAGAGTTTAGTTTTTAGTTTAGTGATGAGAAAAGCACACAATTGAAGAAAAGAATATAAAATAATCCTTTCAGTTTGTAGAAAATATATAATCTAAAATTGAAATTCTTCTCTTCAAAATGAGTGTCTTTTCTGGAAGCATGAAATCGGTGGCTTTAAAAAATTGTAATATTATAAACATATCAACGTGTAGATTTTTCAATTAAAACATCTTTTGTATACATATTTTTAACACATTTCAAACTTGATAAGGAATTTAGAATGTTTTCCAAATATATATACATATAAAAGGAAAATTCGTATATTCAATTATTCTTCACCTAATAGAACTCAAGTTACTTTATGTTTCATTCAGAGTAGATTTATGACTATAATAAGATGATATAAAATACAATGAAATTTGTTTCGGGATATATAAATTGTGATTTTCAGAGTTTTGAGCTTAAAAAAGTTGAAAAAAAGCAGTCATCAACGGAGATAAAACTTTTAACAATTTAAATCAAGGAAAAAATTAGAAACATTTTATTGAAACCAATATGATATTTACCATAAAATTTCTTAAGAATTGAAAAATTTAATTAAAAAAGAATTTTAAATGAAGAATCAAAATACTTATATAAGTTATAGAAAAACATTACGATTTTAGTTTCTGAATCCCAGTTGCTTTACATCAGCGGTTCCCAACCGCTGTTCCACGGCACACCAGTGTGCCGTGAGGCCCTCGTAGCCAAGACTTTACCATCAGCCTTAGTTCATGTGTTGGATGATGTTGTGCGCATGGTAAAGTCATGACCCATGAAAAGTCGCAGCTTTGTGTGAGGAGATGGGAGCAAAGCCTTAATGTTTCATACGGAGGTCCGGTGGTTGTCGCGTGGCAAGTTCTTGGTTCGTGTGTATGAGCTGCGGGAGGAACTTAAAGTGTTTCTGACAGATGAGGGGTCAGATTACGCAAAGCAGCTTGCAAGGGATGAGTGGTTTGCAAGGCTGGCATACCTGGAAGATATATTTCATCATCTGAATGAATTGAACACCCGAATGCAAGGCCGAAATGAAAACCTGCTTACAAGTACAGATAAAATAAATGGATTCCGTTCAAAGGTGCAACTCTGGCATCAATACGTGGAAAGTGGCAATCTTGAAATGTTCACACTCACCATGCAATGGCAAGGTGTTCACACTGCTGTACTGTGTGAGATAATAGTTAAGCATTTAAAAACTCTTGAGGAAAAGTTGTCATTTTATTTCTCTTCAGTCTCCACTGAATGCCTTGACTGGGTTAGGGACCCTTATAGCTCAGCATCAGTTGTTGGAAAGGAAATGACTTTACAGGAGCAGGAGGAACTAATTGAACTGAGACAAAATCGTGGTTGCAAGCTAAGATTTGCTGATCTACCTTTCGATAGTTTTTGGTTGGATACTGCCAAGGAGTTCCCCCTTCTGGCAAACAAAGCTATTTTGACATTGCTCCCTTTTTCCACTGCATATCTGTGTGAGATTAGCTTTTCAAGCATGATTGCTATGAAAACCAAATACAGAGAGAGACTGAGAACTGTTGACGAAGAGCTACGTGTGTGTCTTTCTTCGATTCCAGCCAGAATATCAGCTTTGTGTTCAGCCAAACAGGCTCAGGTTTCGCACTGAAAGTATTTTATAATTTTTCACTATTCTGTTTACTTAATATTTCATAACAAAGTAATTATAAAATACTTTCTTTGTGCTTATTTGATTCCTATTCAAGAGAATTACTTTATTATAGTCAATATAGGCACAGAGTTAATTTTCTAACATATTCTAATGGTGGTGTGCCTCGTGATTTTTTTCCCCGCGACAAGTGAGCCTTGGCCAAAAAAGGTTGGGAAACGCTGCTTTACATGACTCGCTCAGGTGGTAGATGGATCTCTGGTCTTTGGTTCAACAGCTTGTTGTTTCGATTTGGGCGCCTGTATTGTTTCGAGATTCACTTAAAACAGTAAGTCCTGGTCAAAATTAGTCTCCGTAGACAAAAAATGACAGTTAAGTGATAAACAAATCATACCAACCATTTCATGATAATTGGTATAAAATGCTTCATAGATAGCAAAATTTTACATTTATCAGAAATTTTAAGAAAAATGTGGCTTTCAATAAATATGTTACATATTAATGTTATGAATTGAAACATTAATTTTTTTCCTTTTTTTTAACACACATTTATAAAAAAGTATAATTAACATATTATATATTTTTTAACATAACAATAATACGGACGAGATCCAGAGCAAATTCACGTAAGTCTCAAAATCATGATTAAAAATTCGAAAGTGTGACAGAGAGAAAACAATTACAAGAAGTGCCAGAAATATCTGAACGGAATTTACGCGAAATTCAACTATAATGGTTCTAGAAGGAGGGCCCCACCCTCAAGCTTAATTCATTTCATTTCGGTCTTCGAAGAGCATAGGTAATGTTCAATAAATAAAGGTCATGTCGGCAGAGGATGCGCAAAAGAAAGTGTCACGCTACATAAACGAGGAAGTTGTTTCGCTTGCTGCAGTCTCACGCTCATTTGTCTTCCCGATGTCGTGTTACGCAGTCCTTTCATCATAGGGGGCTCGTGTGATTCTTTTTCATTTGTAGTTTGGTAAAGTGTTCTTTAGAATGTTTTTTTTCTATTTGAACTTTCATCATTCCATTTTTTTAATCTGTTGCTTTGAATGAATCGGGTATGAAAACGTATTAATTTCAATAAAGAAATTTATTAGTTAGTTTGTAGAGCGAACAAAGGATGCCGCTCCTTCTAGAAAAACAACATTTATATAAATAAAATCCATTTTTGTTTGTTATTCCCGAGTTGAGTTGTATACGGTTGCACGGAATGGAGTAAAATTTATATCAGCATATGGTCACACGATATTTTAAAATATAGAGTGTGCTTCTTATACAAATTTTAATGGCATCTTTTGAAATTAACTTAGGCCATTGTTAACGTCCTTTTGATCTCACTGTATAGTTGCTCATAACACAATGTATTATACTGTTCCGGAACTTTGCTCACTTCAAAAATGGATTATTTTTCCAGTTATAAAATTGCCTTATCTATGAGCAACTGTTAGGAGAGTATGTCTGGCATTTAATATTTTTCTACATTTCTAAAGTGCAATATTTTTTAAAAAAAATAATAATATTGTTTCTATTTTTGAAAGGTTTTTATTTTTATCCACTGCAGTGAAGGCATTTTTGGTTTTCTCACAAAGGCGCAAATAGTAAATGCAATGTAGCGAAGTAGGCAATAACTTCGGACTTTAGTATGCAATAGCTTAGTATGAGTAACTACACAAAACTGTCTGATGTTCACCTCATTTGCATTGTTTTAGCTAACCTATACGTGATATCTTATTTCATGATGCAAAAGAGCGTTTTATTGACAAAGCTAAATTATAGAGTAAATATCGTTAAAAATCAGTAAATATCATTGATTTTCTAGATAGTAATTTTTTTCCAACAGTTAATTACTCGAACTTAAAAATAATTCTTAAATCAGACTAAACTTTTTAATCAATACATAAATGAGCTCACTGTCATGGCAAAATCTTTCCGATAGATTGTTGAAAAATGATATTTCAATTTAGATGACAAAAATAAAAATTGTAGAACAGTTTTTAGCTGTTTAGCTATTAAAATGTGTCCTATATAAATGTTAACTAATTAGTTCTAAAATGCTTTAAAATCTTTATTAATTAGTTTTAAAAGATTTTAAACTGGGGTGTGTGTGTCCTACTTTTTGCTTTATCAAGTCGTTGAGATTCAAGGCCTTAACGTCTTGAGAGTTGAAACTGTATTCAGTTAATTTTCATTTATATTTTCTCTGAAATTGCAGTATGAACTTAAAAGAAATTTGGATAAAAAAATTAATTTTTATGCGAGATATAATTTAAGATAAACTTAAATTATTTTTTATAAATTTGCTTAAAACATGCAAAATTTAAACATCAAAGAAGTGCTCAGGAGTTTCAACGAGTTTCTATGCACTTGACGTTTACCGTCCGATAGGAAATACGGCTTCGCGAAGATAACGAAATTCTCATTTAACTATCGAAGTCTGTAGCCACAAGCAACTACCATTTTCGTATATCATAATCCTGAATAAAAACTGAGAAAACACGCTTATCAAGTTATCTGATAAACGTATTTCTTTGATAAAGCTTTTTTTGTAAAGAAATTTAAAATACAATGCTGCCATCTAGTGTTCAATAATGCTTTTATTTTGAACATTTTTTAAGTGCAGAAGTTTAACGTTAGAATATTTAACTAATTCTTGAGTAAATGCGAAAGAAAAAAATATGCACATTAAAGTGAGAAATATGTATTGTAACTTGTAAACTATATCTATAAAGAAGCACATAGAAATCGTTCTGCATAAGATCTAACTTATGCTTGTAAAATTTTTATGATAAAATTTTTGTATTAAAAAAGCAACATATTGCAATAAAATATTTTAAATTATTAATTTCCGTTAATTTTTAATACAAAAATGTTTAATTTTTTGATTAAAGATAAAATATTGTGATATTCTTTTTTCAAAGTGTCAAAATGAATTTTATGGTAGGTCTGGTGACGCCTTCTCTATTGAAATATTAGAAAAACATGTCAACTTGAATCAAGAAGGAAAAAATATATAATAGATATTTAAAAAGAGAAAATCCTTATAATTTGATAAATAATCTATCAATTTATCCAATTAGATATGGCAAAGGACTGAAAGATAAAGAAACCATAATTTTTTAAGTTGGGAAAAGCTTATTAAAAATATTATTTATCTTCTCAAAGAATTAGGAAATTAAGGTAATTAATACAGTTCGTTTGCCAAATAATATGTCATTAATATACACATATTGAATTTGTCATATAACAAATAGGTTAAGGCATTTAATGAATAAAATCACATGGTCCATATATTTCTGCTCTGATATTATGACTGTTTCTGCTGCGGAGTTTTCTTAATGACCAGGAAGTCTTGAGTTCCTCATCTGGAATTCAGGATTTCATCTGAAAACTCGATTCGGTATCCTTGTACTCTATATTGTCACCAACCTATTCTTATTTGATTTTAAGAACAACTTTATGAGATTTTACACTTAATTGGGCTCTCCCTAACACAACATAATGAGAAAATTTGAACTAAGTCGATTTTTATGAAATATAATGCTGTCTTAAATATAATAACTTGAAGTCATCACAAATTCTCTTAAAAGCAGAATAAAATGACAATTAATCCGAACGAATTTAACTGATATTTAAAAATAAAATCTTCCTATTAATATCAAAAAGCGGTTAAAGACATTTTTTTTATCGTATACCAACATTTTCGCTAGTTGATTTCATTGTTCCTTTAATTCATAGCCGAGTTGAATGATAAGCTCTCTGAACTTAAGATTAGCTGATCATAGGTTTGAATCTTAACTTGGATATAGATATTAATTGTTGTTCGAGAATTCATTTTAAACTACAAGTCCTTGGCCAACCAGCTTCCATAAGTGGAAGAAGACAAGGCAGCATCGAGTAAACAAAATCAAACTGCAATCTATAAATGACGAATTTATTCTTAAGTTTTTATCACACCATTTCTGTTTGTTTTTGTTGATATTTTGTATATTTTCAGGATTATTCTGTTAAGTGCGAAATTAAAGAATCTTATTTTCTGCAAAGAAGCTGTTCCGGCTTAATGGAATGATTTGGTATTTATTAAGAAGAAAAAGTACATGTGATACCGAAACGATTCTTTATTTTAAAATTAAATTACAAATTAAATCTTTTATTTCAAAATGAATGCTGCAGAAAATTTTAATGGATTAATATATATATCTATATATATTTAAAAATACATTATTTTTCAGGATTATAGGGTGTAGCAGACTTTTATAAAGAAATACCCAAAAAATAACTTATTCCAATTGTTCTTTTTTGTCAAAATACTTAATTGTAATTTCAAATTAAACAAATTAAAAAAAATCTGTAGGTAAGAAATACAAAACTGCAGTGATTTATCAAAATAAAATCAGTATGTATATAGGAATTTTCTTATTAGCACATTTTTAAATAATTAAATTTGATCAGATTCTTCTGATAATTTCAATTTTTTGGCTTAAAAACAATTAATTATATGTTGACAAGTATTTTTCCAATTTTCTTTCCATTCAATCCGTTATATATTTTGTCATTCCTGAAGTATTAAATCCCGATTCCGAATTATTTTCTTTGAAATCACGCGTTCGTTCACTTTTACACAGAAATCCCATTCAAGATATTTGAACATCTGAGGCGTCTTGCGTAGCGATATGTATTCACGAAGTGATATAGAGAAAAGCTAGACAACTCCCAAGCAACCCTCTTTGCATCAGCTTCTAATAAGTGGATGCTTAATACAGCGAGATTGCATACTTCCGGATTGCAAATTGTGGGCTCAATTCCAGAGACGGTAGGTTATAGCTATTAAAAAATTCCTAAAAACTTTTATTCAAAATTTTTGGATAAAAATATATTTTGACAAGTATTAAAAAAATCTATAATTAACTTTTAGTATGAGATCTTTTTTAACTGTTCAGAGTATGGATTAATGAGGGAAACTGAATTAGTATTTCCTATTAAATTTTAAATGTATTAAAAATACTAAGTTTCCCAAATTCTCTTAATCCTGGAAGAAATGTCTTATAAAGGTAGCTATATAATTAGAAAAATTCAATATGATAAATGGTAAGTATCTGCTGTAAATCAGATGGGCATGTATCGGTAGTTTTTCACATTAACACATAAAACTATTAACTTCAATCGAATTTTAGGAATTATAAGAGATTACAAACATAATTGAATAATACAATTCTTTTGTTTATGATAAGATTTTTATCTGACTAGGCCATTCATATTTATCATTTTCGATGAAAACGTAAGATAATAATTAAGTTATTGCAAATTATTTGAACTCACAATTGTTTGCCACTGGCTAGTTTCTATATCTTTACATTTATCTATTACACTTGCTTCAGTTTCCATCGAGAGTTTCTAGAAAAAAAATCAAAATGATATATGGTAGATATATAATCTGTTGTAAAGTTGATAGATGGGCGTATATTTCGGTTAGTTTTTCATATTTTAGAAAGTGTGAGAGAAAAAAGATAAATTTCCAAAAATCTCTTTTCTTTTGAATATTTCTGTTGGCGTCGGAAACATAAGAGACATAGAATTTATTTTGACCTGGAGAACTTCCACATGTGTCTTCACCAAACTAAAGAATGCTGAGAAAATCCTATGTTTACTGCTCAAGATTTTTTTTAAAATTCGAAATGGTGGTTTTGGTTGTATCTAAAGGACAGAGGAAAGCAAGATATCGGACACGTTTCTTGGCTTTAAAAACAAAGAGTTTAAGTTTTGTATTATCAACATACACAGAATCCCATATAAGTTTTGTTTCAGAATAATTAAAAATATATTTTAAATTTATACTTTCATGTTTTATTTTGTTTCACTATATGGTATACATAATTTCATTTCTTTTCTCCAGTGACTTTAAATTTGGAATTTAATTGGAAATTTTAAAGAAATTTTTGAAAATTAGGATAGATAACTCATAATTTCCTGTAATTGGGTAATGTTTTCAATAAAATATTTTTTAAGAGTTAAAAAATATGAATATTAACATATTCTAATTTAGTTTAATAATTAAAATTTTCTATACAAATTGATATAACATTTTAACTGAATTTTAATATATTTCTTGATAATAATACAGAAGAATTCTAAAAAATACATTCACAAATCAACAGATAGTGTGTTTACAATTATTGGTTTAGAATTCTTTTTTTTTTTACTTTGAAATTCCAAAAGATTTATTTTCTTTTAGATGCTGTAAAAATGAATGCTGCTTTGGCCAATGTTACTGATGTACTACTAATATCCTGCATTAAAAATTGTTCACGCCATGCATAAATTAGATTTCTAAATGAAATGAAAAAATTGTATAATAAAATGTTATATTCATATGATGTTTTGAATTCAATTTAAAATACACATTTTATTACTACAATTAACCGCTTTGTTAAATTAATTAAATAAACGTTAAATTTTCTTAAACACATTAATTTCGTACTCTAAAATGGAATATTAAATATTTATCTGATAAATTGATTGCTGGTTAAACTTTTAATTTAGTTTTAATTTGTTTTTCTAATTTTGATTTTTTATCTTAATCTAATCTTTGATGCAGAAAATTTTGTGTTTTGATTTTACTTATTTTACAAAACTTCTTTCTGTGTTTTCTCATTTCATTTTCTTTTCATTATTATGTCTACATATTCTATTAAGAATATTTTGCATTATTTAGCAAACTTCAGCTCCAATACATTTCTGTCTTTGAAATGTATCATTTCTTTGTCATTTTAAAGTATTAAATAAGTTGCTAAACTTTTTTAATTGTTACTTATAAAAACAAAATATTTTTTAAAGTAGTTATGAAATAAAAAATGAATAGAAAGTTTGGCAAATTGATGACTTTATATGTAAAATTTTATCATTTATTTTATAAAACTTATGCTCTAATTTTAATACTACTAAAAAAGAAGATACTTATTCTGTATACACATGCAAATTTTTCTAGTAAATTTTTGTATTTTTCAGTTTGATGAAAGTTATTTAAGTTAATATCAAATATTTCAAGAGCAATATATTTTAAACTATTAATACTGTAATTTTACATAATTTAAAATTTTTTGAAATTTTATTATAAATATATATATTTTATAATATAGAGGCATTTTTAAACTGAAAAATATTTTCATGATAAATTATCTTTAATCATAAGAAAATAACTATAAAAGAGAAAGGATTAGAGAACTGAATTTAATGCTTAATAAAAGTATGTTGAATGGGAAATCTATTCGTTTATTCCTTTAAAGTGAGATGTAATTTAGATGAATTCATTTGAAAAATTTCCTATAACAGAAAATAAATTTATGTTGATAAAACTTATCCTTGTAAACTTAGAACAATATTTAATGTTAAACTTATTATGTATTTTAAAAATTATTGTTTTTGCATTTAATTTTTTGAGAGTTAATTATTAGCCAATTCAAAATTAATTACTAGCCAATATTAGCTATTCAGATGCAAAAGAAATTTTTAATATACTATCAAAATATTTGGAACTGCACAAAAAACGATCAGTCATAAAAAATAATAATATATGATTGGAAGCTCATGTGCATCATGTCATGTCAGATTCATGGTATCTGATGCGATGTGACGTCATACCCAAAACTCATCCCCCAGTGGTTATCTGTGAACATCCATTAGCCGCCTAAAGGATTTTTTCTGGACGGTCAGCGGATGATGTACTGGATCATTTATGGACGTCTGGGGAATGTCTTGTGGGCCATGGTGGATGATCCAAATAACATCTAGTGGACATTCAATAGACGTACTTGTGTTGTGTTGGTAACGGTCGGCCAGCACACGCTTTAGCCAAAATATCCACTGTCTCATTATCATGTATGTCAACGTAGGAAGATATCCATTGAAAGTACATCTTACGAAAGGATGAAAGATGCACCAGTTTGATAATAATTGGTTAATAATATATAATAATATAAATTATTAATAAATAAATTAATAATAATATAAATTATTAATATAATAATTTCCAGTACTATCACACATTTCATGGCAATTTTCTAATTGCCATAAAGTGCTGAAGAGAGCTTCAGCAGTTAGACAAAATCCAAACGACTGACTTCTTCTGGATTCGATTCTTTGCTGGTAGAGCAAAGAATAGAGTGGAACCCAACATCAATGGCAATCAGCTCCCTTCTGAAAACTGAGCAACTGTCCGAATTTCTCCTACTTAATTTCGTACTACATTCTTGATAAAACTGAATTTTTCTAACAATCGTAAATTTTCAGTAATGTATATTTTTAGACTGATTAAAAAAGTAAACCTAAATTGCAAATCTTGTGAAACAGTTGGTATTGATTAAAAATTTCCATTAAAATTAATAAAAAATAATTAAACCGCTTAGTTTTGTGAGACTGAAAGCTACTGAAACAAGCGATAAATTCCTTAAATAAAAATGTGGAGATGTCAGAAAATTTAAACAACAACACATGATTCAGCTTTTAATAATAAAATAGTATAAGTATAATGACTGGAAATATTTATATTTTTACAACAAATTATTGTAACTACAAAATGATTAAAAAATTTTGTAATAATTATGTTCACATTTAATAAGATCAAATGCATACCCCATCTTAAAGAAGTAGAAAACTCTACGCTAAAATTTATATACACTTTACAGAATCACAACAAAACACATCTCTAAAACTGAGGCTAATCAGAAAAGATAGTTTTTAATAATGTCTCTACCAGGCAAGTTGTATTTCCAATGGATAAAAAGACGAAACATCATATAAGAAAGTAATTAAAAAAACATGCTTCATATCACATCATGTGAGGTCCTTGCAATTATTATTGACATGTGGTACAATCGTCTAAGTTCATGAGGCACTAAATATCACAAGGATATCAGAGCTCAAATGATTCACTATTTATGTATCAAATCAATTAAGTTCAAATCAATTAAATTAGAAAATATTGCTATAATCTAACTTAACTTCATTTGACGTATAAATGACTTTCAAGAGAAACGTTTGGCAAAAAAATAGAATTAGTGGACATTATGCAATATATTATACGATTTACATCTTGTGTTGAATTAAATCAATATAAGTTTGATTTATACAAAATAAATACCTAAATACAGTAATAAGATTGCATTATCAGCTGCAAACATTCTTTAATTTGTCAAAAACTTGTCAGGAAGCAAAAAACATTTTTTTGCTTTCAAAACATCATTATTAGGTTTATCAGTATGTAAGCAACATTATTTTTAACATATTTATTAAGATTTACAAAAAAGAATAATTTTTATTTGACAATCATGCAATCATATTAAATATTATACATAATAAAATTAAAATAACAGATTCCCTGAATTTGAGCAGAAAACTCTACCTTATTTATGCGTGAATATTGTTATAAAGAGAAGTTAAGCAATAAAATATATTCCAAATTTCAAAAGATTGCTCAGACAAGCTTCGTTTACAGAAATGAATAAATTATATATATCACTCTCAATAATTTAATTTATTTCTAAAATATTATAGTATTTTATAATTAATTACCAGGAGACTAATAAAATATTATAATAAACTGGAAACAGTGTAAAATTATTATTATTATTTTTTTAAAATATGTGTGGAGAAGCTAATAAAATTATATAAGAATTCCTAGCAACTAATTAAATGTTTGACAAAATCTTAGTTTACCTTTTGCTATTGAATATTTCTATTCAAAATTAAGATCCATTGCAACTTCATAAGCTAAATGTAAATTTTTATTAGCTAAGTCCTTCCAATGGGAAGACTTCATTATTTTTCTTTTATGCACAGAAATGTAGTCAAAAGCCGTCAGCTTTAATTTTTCATCATTGCATGCATCAGAAAATCTCAAAATGTGACAGACGTTTTCGTGGTTTAAATTCTGTTGGAGGGAATCGCGGCAGATGTGCTTCAGAGAATCGACGTCGTACTTGTCGGCAGCTGAGTACAAACTCATAGCGGTTTTGAATCCCAGCTCTGGCACTGCACCCGTGTACATGAAGTCCAGCATTTGCTGGACTGTGTCAGAATCCAGGTCCTTGACATGGACGACGTTGGTTGCGCTCTCCTTCATGCCGCTGTCGAACATGGTCGCGAACACAGGAGACATCGCGCACAGTACCATCTTGTGACATTCGAATATCTTGTCTTCCGTTCGCAGAGTGACGTCGCAGAATTTTTTTCGATAGTAAAAGTGAACTACTTCTGCAGGAAAGCCTTTGTGTGGGACTATTTTCGTTTGAAATGTCATGTCATCATTACCTGACCATTCTATATCTGATGAATGAAAACCATCAGAAAAAGAAAGTTTAAAACTCAAATACTTGGAGTTCCTTTTCTTCACATCATTCCAATTGATCTTATCCTCAATGCTACAAATATGGTCGTTTAACATAAAAAAATAGCTACATTTATATGATTTTAAAATTTCGCCACCAGAGTCTAATACATCTATAGAACATCTAGCGGTAATATCCTACATCAGCTTTTCTTCAAAATAAACGTTTATTTGGAGAAAAATAGTGCCATTTTCAGATTTTTCAAGGTTCAAACTTACGATCAAGTTATTATCTTCCTCGAAATGCAGAGTTGGCAGTATTATTTTCATTGTTTCAAAATTTAGATCTTGGATGGAACAAATGAAAGATGTAATACATGCTGCGAGTTTGGTTAGGACGAAGCATTGGTTGGCATTCGAATAGATAATTGCCACCGTATTCGTTTTTCTTCCTCCAAAGTCAGCCAAAGAATCCACTTTTTTTTCTTTAGAAGCTGCTGCAGAACAGGTGTACATGCTCATATGACACTGGATGTCAAACACATCAGAAAACTTTTGGAGTTCAATTGAATGACAAGTATTTTTTTTAACACACTATTTTTCACCTCTCTTGACTCTGAATTCCAAAATATAGTAAAGTCTAATTTGACATCTTCTGCACCATTATCCTTACCTCTAACTAGGCTACACATCAATACATATGGAAGAGAATAATCTTCATCATATAATTCTTTTGCATAAAGTGACAAATACCATCTTGTGTTGAAGAAATTGAATAAAGTAATTGTTGGGTTTTCAAGGTAATAATCCCGAGTCCATGAAATCATGTCAAAATTCTCTACCCTCCACTTGAAAACAAATGTTTCTTTAGTAACTTTCTCATCTCTTGCCATGTTTTCTGATGGATGACATGCAATAATCAAATTTTAAAATAATAGAAGAGATTCTGATACTTACTACCTTTTTAAGTAAAGTAGATATCTAAGATAAGTTGCTTTTTATTGGAAATTTTTATCTGAAATTCGTCAATCAAACGAAAGGTAATTCTTAAAAGCAATATAAATTTATCACCATAGTTTATCTGAAGTTATCAGAATGTTAAGCAAAGTTATCACAAAGATAAAGTGTCTCAAAAATAATGAGAAATGACAGTGAAATATTAAACTATCATCAAAAGCCAAAATATTTTTTAAATTGAAAATTGCTTTTAATTTCCACGTCGTGCTAGAAACAATCAATATTATATTGAAATGGTAAATAATGTATATTAATTTTTATTAAAAGACTATTTAAGAATTAATAATCTAATTTTAGGGGTTTTTAATAAAATAAATAAAAAATTAAGCATTTTAAATTTGGAAAGAAAAATAAGAAAGAAATTTGGATTAAAAATAAATTATTTTAACTACAAAGCAAACACAATAAGGTGTATAAAAATACTTATTTAGTTGGAATGAAATTTGATAAATTAGTGAAAGTTGTTCCTTTTACCTAAATTTATTTGCGATTTTATTTTATATTGCCTAGAAATTAAATTAAATTTTAATATAATCATAAAAAGCTTTCTCTCTAATAATTTTTTTTTGCAATTAAATTAACTTTGAATAATCTTTATGTTGCAGTATATTTATGTGCTTGTACTTTCATACAGATAAGTACTTTTCATGAATGTCCGCACACGCAGTTTGCACATGATTTTTTTCATGGGTATCTGACACTCCATAAGATGAACAAGTTTTACATAAATTATTACCGAAACCGGAACTTGTCACCACTTGAGGACGATATTTGCAAACGCATTAAAAATCAGGTAGCCTATATCGTTTATGGCGAAAACGTTTCTGTTCAATAAAATCTTTTGTAAAATCGTAGATGGAAACGGAATCGCGCTGAGTCGCGCTTGTAACGAGAAGTCTTCTCAAACGGAAGTTTTTACCTCAGAAGTTTGAGAAACTGCGCAACCATGCACACCATATCATATTCTAAAAAATAATGATTTTTTGGACTCACCGTTTTCTTGGGTTTGGAAAAAAAATAATCTGCATATTCTCCAAACCAGAAGGTTCCATATTCGATCACACCCACACTTGAACTACGGTAAATATATGTTGCGTTTCTGCCTTCTGTATGCACTTATGTCAATATAAATGTTTTCGAATTTTCCATTTTTTTTCTTCTTTGCGATACAATAATATGGGCTATTACCAAAGAGAATTCCTTTACGGAATTATTTTATGTAGTAGATATTAAATTGTTTAATTATATTAAACAATTTAATATCTTGTTTGTTTAGTAAGAGTTTTAGACCATCGGCTACGCGCTTTTAAATCTGTACATATAATGAGAATGGGAAGACTTTTGTTTAAACTGGTGCTATAATATAATAGACGAACTCCATTTAAAAAAAAACAAACAAACATGATACTGGAAAAGTGTGTTTTCTGAAAATAAACACCAGATTTAGCAGAAATTGAAAGCAATTTTGGTAACAGACATATATATGTAATTATAAGTAAATAAAATACACATCCAAAGCGCCCTCATTATGTATTCATAAGATTTTTAAACTTCGCATTAAGGCCACGGAAGATTTCATTTCTTTGCCTGTGAATTATGCTGTTGTTACAGTGAACAGTTTATATTTCATAGTCGATCTCTATGTGTCACGTGATATTCCTGCAGTTATTGAATATGTAACTTGTAATTTTAAAGCTTATTTTATAATTTAAAGCACTAATTATTGAGACCTTCAGGTAAACCTTTATGTAAAGCTCCTGAATGTCACTTCTGGAATTATATTGTATTTTGCATTTAATAATAAAATTTTGTGTAAACATATCCCAGTCATTGCATGAAATATTTTTACGTACAAAAATTATAATTTATTTCTCTCTTTCACAATTTTTTTTATTATTTCCTATGGATGTAGTCATCTTCAAAAATGATTGAAAAAAATGAAGAAATAATTCAAGTAATGTAACAAAATCCGCTATTGGAATGAATACATTGATAGTGTGGGCATTTTCTGTCTTTATTATTTTTAAACTTTGTTAATTAATTTTTTTTTACATAAAGTTAGCAAATATGTTTGTTTTTCTCTTATTTTTTTGGTACAGCCAACTATTGTTTTAAAAAAGCTTATAAAGAAATTTAGGCAATAAAAATATTTATCCACAAAAATACTAAAATGAATGATGTATTAAAATAATACCTATTAGAAATAATATATAGAAATGCTTTTCATAATAAGTTTAATAAAGACTTCAATTTTTATATTATTAATGTGTATATTTGACAGATCTTTCACAATGGTCTAGTAACAGGACATCAGAGCCTAATGATCCGGGTTTGATTCCATTAATTACTGAATCTTTTTTTTACTCGAATCTTTTTAATATGCATGAACACAAACATTTTACATAAAAAGGCATTCTTAACTTCTTAAAATAACATACACACTATTATGTATAGTAATATGATATTCTAAATGTGTTCAAAGGAATAAAAGTTGACATTTTTCTAATTTCATTTGTAATTTTATGTTCACTAAACAACAGAAAAAATTAATTTTGATATAAATATTGTAATTTCTTTTTAATGCACCTCTGAAAAATTTCTAGATTGAAGATACATCAACGAAATTTGGCAAATTTTCTTATCTATTATATTAATTTTAAAATGATTTTTTTTTCATTTTCAAATAATAAAACTAAAGGAAAGAAGATTCAATTACATTTAAAGTTATGAACTTATACAGTTAACATTTTTTACTTACAGTAACTTAACACACATATTTCAAATGTATAGATGTCTTTGTTCAACATTTATACAATTGTTTCACTCATTTCAGTCACCGATTTATTATTGGTCAAAGATCGTTGTTTAAGATAAATGCACTTGATGAAAATTTCTTCTTCTAGTTTGGTTATAATTAACAGTTGATGCTTTTAAAGAAATGTTAGAGACGTTATGCTGCAATGTGAAGATGCTTAATTTGCTTATTCTTAGCTAAACTTAAGGACGGAAAATGAAATCGGCTGGCATATCATAAGAGATTCAAGGCTATTAAACAGAAATTTTTCTTAAGATTCGAAATACCACAAACGTTTTTTAAATTTTTCTTTAAATTGTTCAAATATTTTTATTTATAATAAAACTTAAGAAAGGCTTTAGCAAAATAAAATCACAAAATTGAAAATGTGGACTAAATATATGCATATTTGGTTGAGCAATAAAGTTCTTTTGATGCGTTGAAGACTGAGGGAATTATTTTTAATATTCTCTGATCGTTTTTCTTTTCTGATAATGTTAAATATTTATTCGTATTAATGTGGAATCGCGGACAGAAAATTTGAGTTGCCCTACTGCCTCGAAAACTATCCTGGAATTTCCAGTACCCACAAGACGGGAAGTCATTTACTCTCGAGCTATGAAGGAGACCAGTGGAATAAAAAGCAAAATATGTGTTGCCTCTTACATATAAGGAATGAAACGTGTTTCTTTTGTAAATTAATAAATGCAAATGATTAATTATGTAAATTAGTCCTTCTCGAAGGAATAAAAGAAATCAAATTAAGCTCAATTGTCTGGATCTCTTCTCATAAATTGATCAACTTTTTATTGTTGAGCAATTTACTCCAGAAGCACATGGTAGCGAGTTTTTTTCTGTTTATTCATGCTTCAATATATTTTTGTCGTCCTCTATGTGAATCAACAAACTAACACTGTGACTTTCTTTGCCCTTAATGGAGCACCTGTTACTTTTAACCTTTATAGTTCATGTAAATATTTCTTTTACTTACTTTTCTTTTTGTTTATTCTTAGTTTAGAAGGGCTTAACAGCCCCTAGTTGTATGTCTATGAAAACTATAAAATAAATTATCCAGCAACCTCTACCTAAACTGGTAGAGCTCATCTCGAGCTAGGTACAGGGAGATCTGCTGGCGTAAAACGTAAAACAAACTAACACTAATATTTAAATAATTGTTAAACAAATACAATATATATATATATATATATATATATCCAATGAAATAATTAAACAGCCTTCCAAGCCTCATCAAAAGTTTCCCCAATAAGAGCAATCATATTTATTCACATAATGTAAAACCATAAAGTGCGTGTTTCGATTATTTTTCTTTGTGATATTTTAGATTAAATAAAAGTGGTCTACACAATGGGTATTGATTTATTCATCATAGCTGTTTCTTTTCTTTTGAAGGCAACGTATTCACAAAGTGGAAATTTTCCCACCTTATTTCCTTTGAAATACTGATAATTACTTATCAGTCTTTAGAAATTAGATAAGAAAATTACCAAAAAAATATTTATCGTCAAATGGAGGATAACATATTTTCACTTGCTTCCACTTGAACAGTCAAAAATGTTGCTTTTAAATCTGTTTTCAGTACGAAATGGCAATTGGAATTATTTGAAAGAAAATAATAGGCATATGGAATTATTTCTTGCCATCTGGTTAGGCTTAATGTTGATGATCCAGAATATGTCGAGATAGATTTTACATCGTCTGTGATTTCATCCACTAAAGGGAATAAAAATATTAAAAAAAAGAAGTTTTTATTAGCACGCGAATATTAAAACGATATCCATTCTGAGTGATGTGGTTGACATACCATGCCTCATGAGCATGAGTGCTGATTCGTCAACTTCCTTATAAGAACAAGAACCTTCCCATAAATATTCCAACGAAATGCTTTGTGGAAATTATGTCAATCAATACCAATCAGTCGTTCATTCGTGCCAAAATTACAGTGCAAACGTCCTTCATTTGTTCAATACAAGATTTTAAAGTTAAAAGTAAAAATATCCCAGTGCTTCCGTCACTGCAGTTCAATAGAGAATACAACCTGTTCCCAACGTTGCAGCTGAAGAATTACGAGGATGGAACTACTCGCCTGAGTCTTAACCTTCGTTTTAATGAAATATTAGAAGAAGATATACTGACCATTTGCTTTATATATATTTTAAATGCTGATAATGAAATATGCAGAGCATTTAGAGACGCTTATTTATTCAAGAAAGGCAGCGTAAAGGATATTTGGTTCTTTGGTCAAGATATCCGATGGGGTGACGTGGAAAATGGAATTTCGCATGATTTGCATTTCAATTTTTTCATTTCTAATGATCCTGAATCACCATACATGGACTTTTCAGAAAACATCAACGATAGCCTGGTATTTCCGGGTGCGAAAATCTCAAATTATGGTTTCCCGAAGGAAGTATTTCGTTTTTACAAAGAAAAGAAATTCTGCGACGTCACTCTGCGAACATCAGGCAAGATGTTTGAATGCCACAAGGTGGTTTTGTGTGCGATGTCTCCTGTGTTCGCTACGATGTTCGAGAATGGTACTGATCACAATATCACCAATGTCCTCCTGATAGAAGATTTGGACTCGGACACAGTCAGCCAGATGTTGACCTTCATGTACACGGGTGCAGTAGAAAAGATGGGATTCGAAACAGCGCTGAGTTTGTACTCTTCTGCCAACAAATATCAGATCGATTCCTTGAAGCTTATATGCGGAAACTTCATTAGAAGAATTATGAATCACGAAAACGTTTGCGAAGTTTTGTACTTTGCAAATGCGCTTAATGATGGAAATTTAAAGAAATTAGCGCTTCATTACATTTCCGTATACAAGAATGAAATATTTAATTCTTCTCATTGGAAAAAACTTTTTGAGAAAAATTTATATTTAGTTTTTGAAACTTTAAAGGAACTTGCTCCTTATCGTCATGGAAATTTTAAGAACATGGGAGTAATCATATAAGGTAATGTTTCGTTGTAGATTTAAGTGAATCAGTTGCATAATTTAAAGCCTCTAAGTTTGCTTATTGAAGAATTGCTTCGAGAAGCTGTGAATGAAACTATTTTTAGGTTTGACACTTAAGTAATGAATTTGGCAAAAGTAATAAGCGCTTATCTTATATATATATTTGTATGTCTAATTTGTTAGTTGCGAGTAATTTAACTTTAATT
>JAPDSC010047531.1:89679-135658 GCA_026290005.1 Latrodectus geometricus
TGACCTACTTACCTCTTTGGTAACATTTCACTTGAAGGATATCGTAGCCATGACCTGTTTAATATACTTCAAAATCCTTTAGAAAACACAACGGTTCTTTGAAGAATTTTGGATTCGAGCTTACTACCTTCCAATAATGAGAACGATGACTTAACTAACCAAGTCATAGCAGTCTATGAAGTAGATGCCTGCAATGGTGTAACGATACATAATGCTTGGTTTCTTTGATGAGAATGGCGATTCAAACTTCCACTAATCTCAGTAGCGTTTTCACGTGGCATCTTCACACTCACATTCGTATATAAACTCGTCCTATATAAGTTCTGTCCACGTATCTTTATATTTCTGACACATAGTTCTGAAACTCTGCACACCCCACTCTTGTCATGCATAAATATTTTCTATTGAAATTTTATGTTCAGAATTTGAGAAGATTTCTTTTATAATTTTTAAAAATATTTCTTGAAATTTTACGCCAACTCATTTCTACTTATACGTAAAATTGAAATGTTTTCATTGTTAAGTATATTATATGTATCTATATAAGACTTATATATTTAATTATAATTATCATGTGAAACTATATAAACTATATTAAATGATTAATATTTTGAAGTATGATTCTCCATTATGTGCTCTTCTTATGAGGGTAATTTCATTTATTGCATATTAATTTCGACAGTCATTTCTTTTGCTTTTGAATCCTAGTTTTAAAATTTTGTTCTTAGGTATACTTAATTAAATCCAATATACATATATATTGTTAAATATTATTTAAATTACATTATGAAGTATTACATTAAATTAATTATTTTTATTTGCAGATTATAATTTTTATTATTCAAAATAGTTTCTTGTAAATATTCAAATAAAATATTCTTTATTATTCCAGAACGCACTTAAATGCTCATTGCTTATATTCCATCAATATCTATAAAATATGATCCGAAAACAAAGTTCTTTTTTGACATTTTACAATCTAAAATTTCAAAGTAAAAAAATTTAATGAAATTATAAAAAACAATTATACACATACACATTTTGCTTTTAAAGAGTTGCATTGATAATTACGTTAATCACCGAAAAGTTCTGTCAGTGTTTGATTGAAATGGTAGTGCCAAAATTCCTTTCACAAATTAGTTTTCATACACACAAATTTGGTTTCAAAATAAATTTTTTATCAAATAAATACTTAATATTAAAAGTTCAGCATTATCGAAATATAGAAAAATATCTTTTGGATACCAAATTTGAGTATGTTTGCCACTTGTATTAAAATAATTTTATATGTGCTCTTTTTGAATTTTTTAATAGATATATTCCATTAACTTCATATTTTCATCAAATCACCTTTAATATGAAATAACATAAATAAAGTAGTGGAAAACTGTCGAGTTTTCCACTATTTTATTTATGTTATTTCAGAGCTCTTTTAAACATTCAACAAGCAATGATTTTGTGAGGGAGAAAGTTTTCTAGAATGTAGATGGAATTCAAGTGTTGCACAGGAGGAAACCTAGAAAACTCTATCAATAATATCTGAAGCTATAACATTAAATAAGTCAAAGCGGAAAAGAAACAGAAGTCTTTTATTAGTATTGATCAGTTTCGGAAGTTAAAAAAATTATAATAATAAAAATATAGCAATAAAAGTACTATCTCGAGGGAGAAAATAAAAATGTCGTCTTTATTTAAAAAAAAAAAAAAAAAAAAAACCCATAGATAACATAGGAATTGCAACCAAAGGGTGAAATCACATGTGTTATACAGACTAAGAAGAAAAATTATCAAACCGCAGCACGATTTTCTTGTTTAATGATGTCAGATTTCACATTTACTGATTAGAACTGATTATCTAGTTGTAATTACAACCTATTTATTTTATTCTGATACGAGAAGACAAACTCAGATGAGTTTAATTTCGTAGTTCCAAATAAGACATTGTTATGACTGATATCATCAAGTTTTTTTATTTCCACGAAAGAATGTTGCAGACATTGCTTGCATATCGTTGAAATCATGAGCAATTGAGACGTCTACATACTGCAAAAGTTTCATAAGATTTGATATGTAAATTTGAAAAAAGTAACTGCCTTTTTATATACGATCTTTACAATTTATCGAGCTACTTTGGAAATCTGTCCGATAACAGAAATATTTCTCTTTCAAATGCAATCTGTCTCAAATAGTTTTTCTTGATTTCTACAGTCCACAAGATTCCGTTCCTATTTCCGAAATGATTCCGTGTCGGTCCAGCATGCCAAAAAATGCAAGCAGATGATGATCAGCGATAATTAGGTACCTCGAAAGCATTTCTTATCAAGTATAATGAGGATAGCCAGCCTTTAAGCATCGCACGAACAAGGTTCATTTTATCGCTTAATGGTAACGTGAACTCGAAGACAGTTGGCAGTGAGGACTTAAAATCTCCGTTGACAGTACTGAAACTCCACTTTTAAAAGAAAAGTCCCTGTTTTGAGAAATATTACAAGCAACATCATTCTCAGCCCTTACTTATCTGAAAATGTTACTGCTTTAGATCTACTACTAAAGAGTATGGTAAGAAGTGCCGTCTATTTATAAATGTTGGCCATTATGTTAATCCGAGTTGTAACAGTGAAATGTTCAATCTGATGTCAGGTGGATGAAAGAAGTAGTTTCCTCACACTTGGATTCTAACTTTTTACAAGACTAAAGATAGGTTACAGAATTATTTTTCACCATTTTTAGTGGCTGCTAAGGGCCTCTGATCACATTCTAGTGTATTTTTAACCGAAGTTCAAAGTCTACACATTTAATCTTCATGAAAACTGCACATTTGCTTGAAAGTTACCAACAGACCTGAGGTCCTCACATCATGGAGGATACTACATGCTATCCACCATATATCACACGCAAAGTATCATCGTGGTGAAAGAAAATCGAATGAAAAATTTGCGACACAAAATAAATTGTTATGCTTTTTATTATTTCTATGTCATTATTGGTTGCATTCCTTCTTTTCAAACTCTATAGCACTGGCAATTTTCATGCTACAAGTAACATTCCAACGCAATTTATGGCTTTTTTGCTATGGAGTTTACATTATAGTATAAAAGTTGATATTGCCATCCGTAGATTTTGAAATTTTGTAACCGCAAATGTTAGAATTAAAGAGTGGTTTTTCATGATTCTGAAACGCGTCTTCAAAGTACTTTACATAGAAATATTTCTTTTTCGTAAGCAGTGTGATAGTCAACAGCTGAAATATCCATAGTATCTTTTATAATTAATATTGCATATCATACGTTTGTATATCGTCGGATATTGACATAATATTGCGTGTCAAATATTAGAATTTGTAACACAAACGATTACAGTCCTCTTTTAAAGCAACGCTTTTTCACTCCTTTCATTGTATTATAACTTATTTAGGAATAGCTCTCAAACCATGAACACTATAAAAATGTTTATTATATCACCGCGTAAAACATTTGCGGTTGCATGAGGTGATTCACAATATTTAAGACCTCGTTGCGTGTTTTACCACGTTTGAAATATTATGCTCCTTTTTCACATACACTTTTGCGACCTCAACGATGAACAGCAAAAGACAGTTCTATAAGGAGTTTTTGACATGCTGACAAGCAGATATTTTATGTCAATAACAAATTGTCCTAATAAACCCAATATCGAATAGTCAAATAAACAACCGACAAAATAATTTTCGAATTGACAATGGAAACGAATAAATAAAGATCGAAAAAGAAATCTCCTTGAAGAATGAACGAATTGAAGTATCAATGAGAACATCCATATTATAGATATTACAATAAGACCATATTTCAACATCGTAATCTCGAATAATTCGCCTTGAACAATTTAATGGATCTGGCATAGAAACGGGGAAATATGCCGGTGCATACAAACAACCGAATAGATACATCCAATACGGACTGGGACTCATTGACAATGAAAATGAATGAATCACTAATAAAAAAGAAATCTCTTTGAAGAGTCAAGGAGTCATATGAAAGATTATAGAACTACACTTTCATGTAAATGGAATTATAGAACTTTTTTCGTTACACCAGCATACGAGATATGCATATACAATGCACATTTTGAAATTGAATATTGGGCCTATTTAAAAATTGTATACTTGAAACATGGAGAGAAGATAAGAGGGCAATTTGTGCACACACACCAGCAAGCAATAGTATTATAATATTTAAATTAAAATTAAACAACATAATACAAAAAAATAAATATATACTCAAGTATTTTGATTTATCTGCATTAGCAAAAGAGGAAGCAACGCAAAATCATTTTCATTCTGCAAAATAGTTTTTAATGACAGAAGATATAGGCCATAACTGAATTGCAGAAGGATGAGATACTACATGTATATTTATCAAAGAAGATTTGCATGGAAGCACAAACAAATCTCTCCTTTTTTTAAAAACACTTTCTACCAAGAAACCTTTTCCAACATTAGGGCAAATAAAATTTTTGACTGAAAATGTCCCCATTTGTCAACAAATAACAGCTATTACAGCTATTGTCAACAAATAGCAGGAATCAGCGATTAAGACTAAATACTTGAATTTCGCATTTATATATTGTAGTAGTTGACAGTTGTCATATTCAGTCACAGGAACATCAGCATGGGATGATGAAAAACAAGGGAAATCATTAGTTGATGTTTCAAGTACAAGATTACTATTGGTAATTAATAATGAATATCTTTTTATCAGTTCGACATAGACTTTCGAGCTATAGTTTTATTCTTATTATTTACTTTCCTCTTGACAATAATGATATGCTCTCCCTATGATAAAAATTTGCGTGATTTGATACTAAATTATGGACTAAAACTGTTAGAAGACAGTTTAAGGTGCACGAAATAATTGCCTTAAAAGGATAGTTATTCCGTGATCCATTTTCATATATAATGGTCCGTATTCAATCGGTACAAAAGAGTTAACCTGGAAATTTCCCAAGCACCCACTCAGAAAGAAGTGTTGCAGATTGTAAAAGTGAAATATCCAACTCTTCTTGTTAAACTGGCTGGTATAGTTAAAAAAATAAAATGACAAAGAAAATAGAAAAGTTATAAAAAATAGGCACTTCTTGATTTTCTTGGACTCCAATCATATATATATATATATATATATATATATATATATATATATAATATAAAACCCAATTACCGATTATTATTAATTTAATTCATTTAACACTTTTAATTGTTTCATTAAATAATAAACCTATTCATTTGTTGTATAACGAACATATATTGTTTGTTGTATAATGAGTATTATAATACTCATTTTTCAATGTAAACATGACAAATAACTTGGTAAGGAAATTTTTAACTTACCAAGAGGAAAAATGTTGTATCTGTTCACTGGAAAAAATTTGTATCATTTTTCAGCTGAATATTTGTAAATGGACACGAAATTACGTAACATGTAAGCGAAAATTTACGGAAATGCAAGAAGCAAAAACTGTAAACAGATAAAAGCAATTCAAGTTATCACTCATTATAATTCAGAATATTATCTTGCGATAATTATAAGGTTAAATGCTTTGTGAAAAAAATAATGCTTTTGATATTTAAAGTAGCCACGAAGACGTGGAAGCCATTAATAATAGAAAACAAGTTCTAATTTGGTGAAAATTTTGGCATTATTTTTAAAGTAATGTAGGAAATTTAAGAACCAAGTAATATCAAAAAATACTTAAAACTTAAGCATATTATTCCTTTTACATTACCTTTTTCATTTGACAGATCAGAGCAATTTTGAAATTTTTTATTAAATAGTTCTTTTTATTGGATAGTGAATTGCTTACACTTTTCCGAATTTCACGAACTTGAAATATTAGCAAGACCTTAGAGCTAACCTGGAAAATATTATTAAACAATCTGAAATGATAATATTAACTTACAAATTTTGCATTTGAATTATTTTTTTATATCATTATTTTACATTTCTAAAAAAAATTCGAGGTAAACTTATTTTATTTATCAACAGATGGCACTACCAATATAAGTTTAAATTTTTGGAGATATTTTTCTTGAGAATTTGAAACTGGACATGCAAATGAACCTAAGAAGATGCATCCATTTCACCATTGATTCCTATCAAATGTCTATGTATATAATTAGCTTTTTCTCTTCTATTATTTCCTAGAATTGAATTAATACATATTGTTGAATTTTATTAAAAATAACAAATCAGATTGAATTGCATTTAATTTTTATTCCGTATTTAATTTTTAGGAGTTGCAAAAGAAATTTTTTCATCATAATTGGAATAAAGCTCAATTATATTTTAAGTGTTATAATACCTATTTTCTTGAATTTTATTTAAAATGTTTAAAATAATTGTAATCTCTTAATATAAATTTCGTTTTCATGTGCGATCTCTACTGATGCAATATCCCTTCTCATCTTACATATGAATGAAGTTGTATCTTTAATTCAATTTATTTCAGAAAATTATTATAAAAAAATTTTCTAGCTTTCTTAAATTAAAGCATTAATAGAGAGATTGAATGTAGAAGTAGAATCTACAAAGACAAATAAGCAGACTTACTGAGTGTTAAACTCAGTAAGTCTGCTTATCTATCTTTGTAGATTCTACTAAGGGTTATGATTTGTACATGTTGCACTAGATGGCAGCATCAACTTTTAAAAGTTTTAATGAATTAGTTGATTTTCATGTATGCTAATTTTTTATTAAAATTTTTTCATTGATAAAAAATTCTTCCTTTTGAAATGTGATTCGATTTCTAGTAATAAAAATAAATGTGATTGATTTCTAATACCTGTCCTAAAAAGTTTATTGTTTCTTTTTACTTTTTAAACTGAGAATAATGATATTTAAAATGAACAAGTTTCATATTCAATGTTCAAAATTTAATAAAATTTAGTTAAAAAAAACTTTTTTAAATGTGATTTCTATAATTTAATATTTTTTTTGTTTATTGATTAAAATTCTGAAACGCCATTAATTGTTCGAATATTTTGAGCTATTAAATTATTAATGAAGATACATATGTAATTTTGATTTAATATTAAAACTTAAATTAAAATAAAGGATTTCAAAATTTTTCTATAGGACAAACTAGAACTATAATATTCGGTAAAGAAACTTTTAAATCTTTTAACTTCATCCTTTATATCTTAATAGATTTGCATTTTTTTAGTTTTAACTTACAACGTTTGTTTAGGTTTTGACAAACAAATGATAAATTATTTGTAAAAATTACCCATTCCCTAACTTTTTCTTAGAAATTTTTTTACTTTACGTCTGAAATTGTTATAAACTATTATAATACGCCACTTTCAACGGTACTCAAGTATTGCATCCAAATTTTAATCTGTATATACGGAGGAAATATTCTGTGTGTACTGTTTGGAACAAAGATCGATAAAAATCATTGGTTAGTTAACAATTTTAACGTCATTTCGTTTATGATGTCAACTCTCTTGAAGGTTTTGCTAAAGTACCTCCCATTCTTACCTTTTTAAAAATAAATACGGTCTGACTTTGTTATGTCATGTCAAAAGAATCATCTGTAAAATTAATTTTAATGATGATTTTACATCCGATCCCAAAACAAACAAATTGTGGCGTAGACCTGAGCTGGTTTTAACAAGAAAAAGAACCCTTTAAAAAACATAGTTGTTCCACAAAAGGGGAAAAAAAAAAAAAAAAAAGAGTCTGACATCATTATAATTTTTATTGTTTTAAACCTCACTCTGCTTTTGACGCCTTTATTAAAACTCAAAACCTTCCCTCCCCCCAAAAAAATTATTTCCTACATTCATAACTGTTTCAAATGTATAATACATACACACTAGAATAGAAGTCATTCACAAATGACCCAGGTTTGTATTGTCAATTCAGTTGAAAAAAATTGAAAGAATGCATACAAATAATAATTAAATGCAGTCACTAAGCTTATAAATGAATATTAATAGTATCTAAGGTTTAATAGTTGTAAATTCAAACGTGGTTATTTTCATTTTAATAATAAATTTAAATACATCCATTGGAGTTTTAATAATAATAAAGGCCAATGTGGACACACACATTGAGATTTTAATATAAGTGTAAATGTAGTCACCGATGTTTTAATGGTGATGAATACAAATGTTAATGCTGAAATTTATTATAATAAACTGATAAAGATTAAATATAATAAAATTTATCAAAACTAAAATCTGATAAAGATTAATATAAGCGCACGCGCGCTCGTGGCCATTGATAATAACAATAAACATAAATAGAGCAACTAAGTGGGAATGATATAAAATCGGTGATCTTTTCAAACTGCTATTAAAATGATTTCTGAAAATAATTGCTGAAACTATAAATCCACTGGGAAACTAAACGATTTTAAAATAGGTTTGTCCTAGGGTTCTTCGTCAGTTGCCAGATTGCTTTACTTCCCCTGCTGGTTCGCTCTTCGGATCTTTTGTCTATAGAAAACGCGTAGTCCATAGTTGTTCAACGATTGACCCAGATTATATCTCCAGCTGCCACACCCGATCAACCTTGGCAATATGTGGAAGCTACTTGGTCTGCTGTACCCCAAGAGCACATCCGAATTCTCTTTGAATCACAGCCGAAGCCTGTGGCAGCGGTGAGATGCAACTCTGGCTTCTGATTTTGGCAGGAGCCACACTTCACAGAGTTCTAAATTTAATGACCTGATACTTGGTCAACATGTTATCTTCAAAATAAATTTTGCTGTGATATATCTTGTCTTTCTTGGTGATGCAATTGGGTATGGTCAGCAGTGTATTTAACTTAAATAGTTTGCTTATCAACTAAAAATACTTCCATTTTATGATCTCATTTCTATCTTTTGCAAATATCAAAACAATGAAGTCTCAATCAATAAAAAAAAGTTCATCTCAAAGAAAATGAATGAAAATAAATATGTAATATTTATTTTCATTATATGGTTTGTTATATGGTTCATTATATGGTCAATTATATGGTTTGCAGTGCGCAAACATGATAATATAGAATTTAGATTCAATATTTGCTTAGTTTGCTTCATAGTGATGATTTCTTGCTTATGCAGGTTATTACTATTATTAAAACAATTATATTTACAATACATTTGCAATGTAAATAATTAAATCTATTTCAATTTTAAAGTAAAGATGTAGATTTCAGATGTCACTTTATAGGTTATCAAGCCATCTTACTTAACATAAAGTGATATCTTTTTTAACAAAAAGAGAATAATCTAGTTATATACTTCGTGTGACGAGATCTTTTAACGTTTCTTTGTTCAATATCTGCGTATTAATTTTCGAGAGGAATTATAAAGACAGAGTGTCCCAATAAGTCACAGATATAGTGGAAACCGAGAAAATTTATCAGACCAAAATTCAACAAATGTGCATGAACATAGTTTTTTAATGCAACAACTATTTCTCATTCTTCAACTTGACTCGATTTCAGCATGAGATTTTTTACTCGTTAATGATTTTATCACTAGACAACAATAAGCCTAAGTTTAAGTCATTACCTTTTAGAAGTTACTTCCAGAAAGATATTTCATAAATAGTGGACCAACGAATAGCAATTCGGAAAACTATCAGACACCTATTTCGACAGCTATGTAAAACCCATGTCTCAGAAAGCACAGTTTCTAAACTGTAAGAGAAGGATTTTGAAAAGATGCATTCCAACTGTGATCCCAATTATTGTTTAACAATTGGAGATTTCTTCAGTTCCTTACATGTACATCTGTCAAGGTAGTTGTATAAGATATTTTCTGATTTTCTTCCATACGTCATTTGCAAATTCATCGTCCCACGATGTATGAAAAGACATTCCGGAAAGCAAAGAACGAATCGAATGTTCAAATGCTTCGTGACAGCCTTTATATTAGGCTATTTGTGATGCGATGTCAAACTTTTGTCTCCAGCTGCTCTAGATTGGCAAAGCTCGCTCGAACTACGATTTTCTCCTCCGAAAAATGCGATTTTATTGCTAATTTAGCTCATACTAAGCCCAATTTAATTCATTTGGCAATTTATTAAATTATTTTTTAATGAAAAAGCTCTATTGTAAAGTATATGATATGGGGGTTTCGTTTCCACTAATCTATCCCTTTTTACTTGCTTGATTAGAATCGAAGGCCTAAAATGGATGGCGAACAAATGTGAATATCTGCTTTAGAAGTGGAAAGCAAATGCAAGAATTTCTCTAAAGAAGGAAAATGAACCAAACACTCATCTGTCATCTTAGTTTAGATTTGAAGGGGCCCTTTTGTTGGTAATGTGACCTCTTATAACTAACTGCCCTTCGCTGATGTTGCACTGTCGCTGCTTTTAACGTAAAAAAATACATATGAACTTCTTGGATACTTTTCTGTTACCTAAAAAGTTCGTATATCATTTATTTTACATTAAAAATAGTGACACAAAGGTAATATCCCATGTATACAAGTCTGCGAATTTGGAAGCTGTTGTATTCAAATATTTCAAGGGGAGTCATTTGCACAATTCGTTATGGTATTATACGCAATCTATAATCTCAGTGGCTTACTTTCATTAAGTAAATACGGATGTCACCCTTCCGAGGTACCCCAGTCACGTCTTCCTCTTTGTTTTCTTCTCTTCTGCCTTTACAACCTTTCCCTTTCCATTGTAGTTGCCTTGTGAAAAGTTGTGGACTCCCCTTAAGCAGCCATTGCCCCACTCTGTTAGTATTAGCTTCTCCTGAAGACTAAACCACTCCGTGCGTGAAGAAAGACGTTCCTGGAAAAGAGGATCCTGGTAATTGAGGCTTCCAGAAAATAACACATTACTTAGCCCTTTCAGGTAAATGTGTGTTGTAGTTTTCATCACATTGATTAGCTTCATGGATTAAGTGATGGTTGCAGCTACTGGATAACTCGTTAGAAATGGATTCGATCTATGGGATGAACTGTGAGCTCATAGGGCCTGGCTAGCACTGATGCAGCTGGTGCTAAATAGCCCACTGAACTCGGTGGTGGGTGGTACAGTCAGCTTCCGAAATATCATATTTACATATTTATGGAGGATAATTTTTTTCTTTCGTGGGAACAGCAAATGCAAGTAACTAATGCAAATTGTTTTGTTACTTCTGGAAAAGAGGAAACATGTTGAAAACGTGTTCCTTTTCTTTATTCAAATTAATATCGGCAATAGTAGGGTAAGTAAGAAACACACGAAAACTGCGATCTAATAGTACAGGTTACACTGGCTACTCAAGTACTATCCTTAGTAATATGCAACTGATATTGAAGTGACTGTTACGGCTTATCGTAAACTGCATTTTTCCCAAGGAGGGATCGCATAAAGGTATTTACTGAATACTCCTACTGATGAGATCCTTGAAAATCTCAATGATCAGAAGGTCTGTGGTTTAAAATCATGACTGTTAGAAGAGATGAAAAATTTATTGAAACTAAGTATTTTATTCTGACATATGCCATACAAAAAATAGCACAAAATATTAAGGCTGCATACATGCATTTATCAATTAAGCCGTATATTTATAATCCTTTGCGTTGTTGCTTGTGTTTCCAGAAAATTTACAGTTCCAATACAACGTTTTGGACATTCTAAAAAACTCTTGGTAGGGCCAAATTTACTAGTGTTCGTTGAGCAGTAGTTGACGGTGAGAGTACATATTATACTGCATAGGAGGAATGTGTCAGTTACAAAGGGGACCATTCCACTCACTCTCGAAATTGTGCCATATGGATACTGGAAAAAGAGATCACTACACAGAAGGTATCAAATATATATTCGTTCTCTGAGGCTCGACGAATTGTTACATCTAAAGAGGTCACAGTCTGTAGTAAGCAATGAAACCATCACTAAAAAAGTCAACAGATCCATTAGTCCTCAGATTCTTATATAGTTCCCCTTGTTAGATTACTTCCAGTGTATGCACCAAAGCCAAACTCTTCTAAAATATCTCTCACTTTTAAAAAGCCCCTTCATCAAAATCAAAAGGTTCGAAGGATTTTACATTAAATGCAAGGGAGGGCTCAAGTAGTCACTAAATATCCAACCGTAAGGCATTGTTCTTTAAGGCTGATGCTGTAGCCTTGCATCCTACGGACAAAGATTTATCGTTTTTGGGATTGACAGAAGACTCGCTTTCCAGTTCCGAGAAAAAATCTTTTCAATTTCAAATTTCGAGAAAAATATTTTCAGTTGTTTGGGAGAATGACCAGACTGTATCTCTTAGTAAGAGTAATTGTGTCCATTTTTCCAATTAAACAGCCTTCATAATGATCCTATAATTTACATAAAATATACACCTATTCCTGCGGACAACTAGGTAAATTTCATGGATGGGATTTTTGATTTAAAGTTAAATTTTCTTCCACATATTTTACACTTGCTGAAGAAGTGTAAGCGATCGCTTATTACCCTAGAGATGTTTTCAAATACATCTTGAGTTCTAGATTGCTTGTCACAACTTCAAATCTAGCAGTCATTGATTCTATCTCGTACTAGATGCGGTTATGTTTATGAATCAGCCAGAACACTGGATTCTCTTGCTAGTAAGGGATATGAAATAATCTTCTGTTCGATCCCAAGTCATGTAGGTCTCGATGGAAATGAGAGGGCTGATGTGGCTGCTAAATTTCCATCCTGTTCACCTTTTCCTTCTGCTCCTTCGTCTAATGTGAAAGAGGATGTTGAAAATACCTATTCACTTTGGCAGGAGTCGGAGAACATTCAGGTCAATAATAAATTGTGTGTCATTTATATTTCCTCTCATTATATTTTACCATTACGAAGTGTTGATGAGAGATTAACTTCTCCTTTAGCATCGAATACGCACGCTTCATATTCAAACATTTATTCTTAAATGATTTAACTCTATGGGTGAAGCGTGTTATAAACCACACATTTCACACTCTCTATATATTATTTCTTATTCTTATAATCTATTTATACTTTTTTAATTTCATGTAAGGATTTTATCCGTCACTGTTTTATACTTTTTTTTAAACTAATTTTTTAACATTTGAAGATTTATTAGGGGAACCGGTCAATGTAAATAAACCTTTTTGATTTTATAAGGCCGACTAGTTTTTCACCCATTTTATTTAATTAAATTTACATATTTTACTTTTTTTTATAAATTTTATGAGAAATAGTTTTAACGTTATACTCTTTCTTAATTGCAATTTTTTATATTCTTTACGTGATACTTATAATATAAAATTCATTTCAATTATTGGGTTTTAAAGAAGAAAATAATAAAAATATTAAATAAGAAAAGTTGAATACAACACTTTAAGACTAATAAATAGGGTAGCTGTCCATTTTTGGACCTTGTGCCGTAATATCCTACTAACCAACCGACCATACGCAATCTATTTAATGTGAATGTAGAGGTTGCTAAATAATGAAATAACCCCAATGAGGTAGTCTACAAGCATTTAAATTATCTAATAGAATTTCTGTCGCGAGGTTTGTATAAAACAGAAGGCATAATTTTTGTGTTAAATGATACTCATATTTTGCCTTTCTCTTGTTTGATATCAGTCTATAAAAATTAGATCCTTTTTTAAAATAAAGCTAGCGGTTCTCAGTATTTTTCTTTATATATATATATAGATTTAAAATAATTATTTATATTTTCTTTGGTTTTTTAGTTTAAATCTAAAAAATATTAAAATGGACCGATACAGCGAATGTTATGCTGATATGACTGCAAAAGTATATATAAGTAGCAAACCATTTGAGAAAGGTACCATGTTTTGATAGAATGGGGCATAGCAAAATAAAATGAGTATTCTCGTTTAGGCTGCTGTCAGCTAATGAATGTATTGTCAATAGATAATTTGAAACTAATTTAAATGATATATCAAGGCTGGTGATATGATGGCTTGATTTTAATCTGTCTATTAAACAACGTATAAACAGGATATACGTCTGTGGGGTTAAGCGAATTTTTCTTCTGAAATACAACGCATATCTATGAAAAACCCTCCTGGAAGGTATAAGCATGGGAGATATTCAGATGTTTTACTGTTATCAAACCCCCTCCTGCTATGATACATGCCGCCATATGGTCCAACATAGAGTTAATTAGACGTCTGATGTAGTCCTGAAACAGATGTGCCCGCAAATCTTGAAAATCCACCCCCAAATAATGTAAAGAGTAACATGGTAGCCTCTGCCGCTTCAGCTGATACCGAACATGCTCTATTGGGGACATATCCGGGCATGAATGGAGTGGGTCTGTCATTGAAGAGTCTGAACATGGCGTAGAAATTTGTGAGTAACTCGAGCTGTATGCGCACAACATTATAGTACTGGAAAAGTGATCCTGGAAGACCATTTAGGAAAAGGTCAGTGTGGGTTCGAAAATTGTCATCGATATAACGATGTCCCTTTAAGGTTCAACGTACCACAACTAGAGGGAACCTGTTATCATAGGCTATAGTCTCCCAGACCATTACTGCTGTCCAAGCCAGTTAATATATAATGGGACATAGTGGGTGGAAGTGTACCATTCAAAAATACTGCTCCACATCAGTACACTGCTATCATCTATTCCAAAAACAAACCGGGATTCATTACTAAACATTATGTTTTGCCAATCTATGCATTTCAAGTCAGACGGGCTTGGCACCATTGTAAATGGAGTCACCAATGTTATGGTGTTAAAGGTAATACATGAAACGAGCACTTGTATCGCAGATACGCTCCCGCAAAACGTCTGGAAATGGTTTGCGGAACCCTACATCTGCGTGTATCATGGAACGAATCACTACGGAATCCACGAGTGCTTGCGCAATATCCTTCGATCTTCTCGGGTCGTTGTTTTCCGGGTCGTCCCAGACCCATAATGCTGCACATCTTGTCTCCACTAATATCAACATGTTCTAACGGCATATTCCGAATGATCAATCTGGTGAGTAACACGGCACGTCAACCAGACTGCGATTTTCAAGCCAATGATGAGACCCTTGCTTAAATGGTTGAAATGTCTTCTCACACCTCTCCCTGGTATTCTTCGCCTACTATAGTCCTCCTAGTGTCAGTATGCGATCATCTCGTTTCTGAATCTTTTACACTGCGTCAGTTTATAAAGAGCCTATTTCTCTTTTTTCAGCGTCACTGCCAAGTGTGTGGTTATATGCATTGGGCACTAAATTTGGATCATTTGCATATTGGATTTCATTGTACTAATTTGAAAAGCTTCACGCTTATACCTTTCTTCCTTCTTGGTGCACTATTTTCAATATTCCTGAGTGCATATGCAAATTGAAAAAAGAAATGTAACTCTCATATCTTAGAATATACTGCGAGCTAATAATAAGGACACCTTTTTTCGTATAGATTCCTGGTTTGATAATGGTCACTGTTAAAATACTAAAGAAAATTATTTAACTTCTATTTTTTGATTATATACCTGTCGGAGTTGCTTGGAATTTTTCTGAACTTCCTCTCTTGCAACACCTGGATATATGGCTCCCTGTCAATTAAAATTCCCAAAGGCAAAGACGAATAGAATCTTCAACTTATTGGTACTACAGGCTTTAGATATTAATCTGCTTCCGTTTCCTACTACTGTGATTTTGATCGAGCTTAGCTCTTCTCTTGAAAAGAGCTCCTTTTCTGATAAAAAAAAACAATTAGTTATTGGTATATACATTGAAGTGCCACTGAATAAAAAATATAAATGGCTATGCAAATTGTGGGGAGCTGCATCTCATTTACAAACAAATTAGGATGTTGTGGTAACTGTATATATAGCTCGTATTGTGATTATTCTGAAGTAGTTGTTGGAATTACCAATATGGTTAAATTGCCTGATTTTGAAGAATTCACAATAGCGGACAAGTCGTAGGTGCGTGATACATGGGCCATTCAAGTTCTGGAGCATTCAGATACTTAGGATTTTCAAGGTTAACAGTGTCAAGAGAATACCAAGAATACATGGATGGAGGGACAAAACAATTAGCGATTGGACAAAGTACAAAGGATAATTAGATTTGACAGTGCGTGGTGAGAGACTCCCCTAGAGTATGGTACATAATCAGCGAAGGGAAACATTAGCTCAAGTTATCACACTATTGAATGACGATGCCAATCGTTTAGTCAGTATACGGACTGTTCAATGCTCGTTTCACCCTTGGGATTTCGAGAGCCGTCGACCTACAAGAATACCATTGCTCAATGTACGCCATCAGGATGCATGACTTACCTAGGTAAGAAAGTACAAAGACTGGAGTTTAAAGAATTGGAAACGAGTAGCATGGAATGATGATCCCAACTACTTAATGCCGACGGGAGGCTGAGAGTATGGCGTCAGGCTCATGAAGCCGTGAATCCTGCATTCTGGATGTTCGTCTCCATCCGTTTATGCTCTTCAGTTATCCGAACGTTAATAGAGAGATCCTGCTAGACAACTGTACCTCACACTAGTTGCCTACTGGCTGGTTTGATGAGCGTTCCTCTGACTTTTTTTGCAGTAAATTGGTTAAGTAGGATCCCAGATTTAAATCCTATTGAGCATCTTTGGGATGCTTTCGAACAAAGCATGAAAGGCCATCACTCAACACCAATGAACTTTATTTAATTATCGATAGCTTTACCAATTTTTGGTAAGCTATTTTTTTGAAACGTTTCTAAAAATTTATTTAATTTATGCCTCATTGTGCGGCAGCTGTTATCAAGGCCAGAAGAGACCCAATTCGTTGGTATCTACTCGTTAGTATCCAAGTCTATGGCCCAACTCGTCTAAGTTGGTATTCCTAACTCAGTGGTTCTTCAGTGTATATTAGTGATTTTAGAAAATACAACTTTTTAGCAACAAAGAAAAAAATCAATTTAACCTCTATGCTATTTATCTTCAGTATTTATTATCATCGCCATTTTTATCATCAAACTTGTTCTTTTATGAGTTCTTAAGGTTTCAACGAACTTCAGGCACTAGATCCTATGTTATTTAGAATCACAGACGTTCATAAGCACTTGATATTTTACTTATCTCTTATTCTTGTCAAGTTATCGAAGTTTTATACTTTTACCCTTTCTGAAATTTTATGAGTTTTATTGCATTGTAAATATTGTTCAGCATGATTATACGAATATAAAATTTATATTAGACTTTGAAATTCTGAAGAAACAGCAAAATAAATAATCCTGTCTTCTTTGTCTCATTCGAAGATATGTCGACACAAATTACTGTTCGTTTTCTTTTTGTTTTGGGATGTTTTATTTCTTTTAGTATTGCTTTAAATTTCTCTCAGGATAAATATATAAATTTATGAGAGAGTTTTTGTCTAAAACGATGTGATACAAGTATAAAGAAATTAAGAAAATTTTTTTAATTTTAAATAGCTCTGATTTTCCATTATCAATGTAAAAAAATATAACAATTTGTATAAATTAAATAAATCTTAAATAAAAAAAAATAGGAAACATTTCTCAAATTTAAGGATAGACTTGAAATACAATGTTTAAATACTTAGTTTTATCAATAATTTAAAAATAAACCTTTTTTAATTCAGCATATTAATTTTTTTCAATCAACATCTATAAATAAACTGTAAAAAATTTGATAAAATGCTTATTTTTCACTTTTTATGTTTCTAGGGACAGAAATCTATAAATTTTGTTTCTTAGCTCATGGTATGAAATCTTAAATTATTATTAAAAATGTTATATAATTTTTTCTTCATGTAATTAAATGAATCACTGCGACTCACGAAGAATTGTTTTATTTCACTTTCAAAGTAAAGTCATGATAACGATTTCCTTAAATGTTGACACCTAATAATTTTTACCTACATTAATTGTTTACTTAACTTACTTTCAAAACAATGAATGGATTTCAAATAAATTTCAGCTAAAATCAAATCAACTTATTTGTAGACAGCGTAACAATTTTCTTTAGTTATAAAATTATTAAATATTCCATTCGTGGCTCTTTTCATACGCGTTCCAAAAATTTTCCGATCAGTGGCATATTGGCGGAAACATGTTCATTGCAGTATGTCATAGCAATGCTATACAAATGTACATATACAATGATCAGGCACATAAGACAATTTTAAAATCATCCGTTCTTGAAGCAATCGGTCTTAGTCTGAAATGACCTAATAGCAACATAGTGTGCTCAGATACTTAAATTAACTATAAAAGAGATTTAATCACAGTTTCGAAAAGAAATTTGTGTTTTTTTTTAAATTTTAAGTTATTCAAAGTCATTTATCTTTACAGGAATTTTTCATGCCATTTTTCAACGCATTAAAAAAATTATCTTTAATACAATAAGTTACGAAAACTCCTTTTTGTATTATTTGATAATTTTAACGTCTATAATTTCATGAAATAACAGGAATTAACATGAATACTGAATATAATAAAAATTATACATGGTACAGAAGTAATTGCTTTATTTTTTTTTCCAAACACTAAAATAACGTATAAAGTTATATATAAGTATATATAAAATGATATAATTGCAGAAAGAAATTCAAAATTTAATTTTATGGTCGTGAATTTTTTAATCCTAAGTTTGTTAATAATACAAACCTTTTCTCCACAATACGCAAAAAGTTTTTATCTTTCGAATATAATGGAAAAAATAATTTTCTAAAAGAATGAGTTGCAAAAATTCAGTTTATGATTAATATTATTTTTAACTGCCATAACTCAATTTAATGGTATTACGTTTAGTGATGTTTAATGATATAACGTTTAATATATATGTTGAAATACCGAAAAATATGTATTTATGACTAAGGAAATATTAATATTCTTTCCAAAAACAATACATACGAAGGAAATATTTTTTCAAAAGAATTAATTGGAAAATTAAATTTTAGTGTTCAAAATTAATTTTTATTTAATAATAGGAATATTTATTTATTAGAAAGAAAATTTATTGATTTTTTCAAACATTACAAAAATCAATCTAGCAAGATAATTTTTAATCAAATGATCTGCCAAAAAAATAATTCTGATGTTTAAATTGTCATTTTCATCCTCCATAGCTTCATTTAAAAAAAAAAAAAATATATATATATATATTAATATATTTATATATATATATATATATATATATAGGAATATTTTATTAATATTTTAATCATTGTTTATTTTTCAAATAAGATAAAATTGTGCAATTTTTAAAATAGAATGAGTAGCAAAAGTTTAATGGCAATTATTATTTTGTCTCTTAGCTCACCATTATTTCAAGAATATTTTATTTACAATATCATTTTAATACTTTATTATTTTATCTTCGCGAAACACACACACAGTTTTTTTTAAGAAATTTACATTTTAGACATGGCAGAAAATGTTAAATAAATGTTTCTTAATGTTGCATAAAGATGATTAAAATTATTTTTTATATCTCAAGCTTATTTAATAAATCTACAAAAGAAAAAAAAATATTTTATTTTCGCTTGAATATTTGTGAACATTTCCACACAAATGATAGAATTTAGAATTCAGATATTTTCAATCACTGGGTAGAAGCTAATAAATAATTTTATGGAAAACTTATCAATTACATAAATCATTCGGAAAATTATTATTGATTGTTAAACAATAAAATTTCTTTTAGTTTAAATTCTTAAGTAATCACGTGTTGCCAAAGAATTTTTAATTGATTCTATGTGTTGACTTCGTTTAAAAAAGAAGTGATCATGATGTAATAATCACATGTCATGCGATGTTACAGCTGTTTTATTGTCAAACGACCTGATAATTGTCATTGTGATCATCACACAAAAGCATGTTGACATAGTGTTAGCACTTCGCGCTCCCAAGGCACAGATCCAAAGTTCGGTCCTCGAGCTGAGCAAAGTCGACTAGTCTCTCATCTCTTCAGTGGGTTGACAAAGCTGAGTACCAAGCATGCTTGGGAGCTAAGCACTGGGGGTTTCCCGTTAGGTTGATCACTTAAGCTGGACATATGCTTCGCATCCTAGGGTCCTCGTTAATGAAAACAGATATGGGCACTGTAAATCTTGGCTTCTATATAGGCTGTCATGTCATTGCGTTTAATAAATAATCAAAAATTAAATCAATATTAACAGATTTTAATTTATGTGCTTAATATGAAAGATACATCACGTAAAATCATTTAAGATCGATAAAAATGTTCGCAAAAATAATATTTTTTAATTGCCCAACAATCATTTTTCAGGTAGCAAAATCAATTGATGTTGCCTTTCAAGAGGACAGTTCATAATAGGAAACTGTAATCAAGTATCACGAGGGACAAACAACGAAATCACACAATTTAATGATAGATAATATCTATTTTACATTATTCAGTAATAGCTAAACTGAAGTGAAAGATTATCTTTCCTAAAGTATATTGTGGCAAAGTTACCTAAAAGGATCAATAAAATATGAAATTTCGAAACGCGAGGTAAATAATTAAAACACGAATTCTTCAGTAAAGAGTTCTTTTGATGTACACTGTATAATATTTGTCAGAAGAGATTTTAATAGATAAGGGATGCATTCAAATTTTACAATGCAGTTATCCCGGAAAACCCCAAAACATCTTTTGGGGGTGACATGTATTCTGAGACCCTGAATTATAAAAAGAATTAGGAATCCAAACTTTTGACATATTAATAAAAAAAAAAAAATTATGAATCCAAACTTTTGGTTGTTTTCACACCTTTACAATAAATGATTTTTGCAAATATACTTTTCAAGAAAGACATTTTTAGCTTAATATTAAATAGAATAGCTTTTAATTTAAAGATGTATGTAAGATTTTATTTTTGATGCTTATAATTCTTAAAATTTACATTAGCTTAAAAATTTATTTTCGTATTGTTTTAAAATAATTTAAAAAGTGAAAATTTTAAACAATAGAAATAACACAGTTTTGGTTTCTAGACAAATGAAAATTATTGTCATATAGAAATTAGTTTATCTATAATATTAATGAATAAAAGTGAAGGAATCTTTTATAATATTTTTTCTATATTCATATTTATAGTAGTTAGTTTTATCGAAAATTTTTTTTATTAATAATTAATAATAAATTAATTTTTAATCCCTTAATTTTATTTTCAATTAAATAGCAGTAATTTCTCATTGTACTGTAGAGGCTTGGATTAAACCTCTAACCTACACATACTACTCCAAAAAAATTTTTCAATAATTTGGTCCAAGATAAACTCTTGAATGGATTTTTTTAAAATTAACTGTACGAATTATGAAAAAAAGGAAATTTAGAGATTTGTGTTTTCAAAATTTCGCGTGATCGAAATTTTTAAAAAATTTCGTACGATTTGTCTCTTTAATTATTCAATGAAATGTCATATATGCAGAACACATCGTCTAAGCAACACCGAACTATCAGTTGAATTGTAAGAATTCATCTTTCAACTCAGTTCTGAGTATGCGTAGATGCTTAACCTCTGAGGGCTGATGAAAAGCATTTTATAATGCAATGCGCGTACATTGCTTTCTGGGGGAAGTTTTCATCGACAATGGGCCGTATTCATGTGTCTCAAAATTTGAAAGCTTAGAAACTCTCAAGCACACAACTCAACGGACTTGCATGCAGTAATGGGAAACGTTATATCCATCTTCCATTGTTCGAGGCTGGAATAGAACGCAGTAACTTATCTTCCGAATAGCAGATCACGGGGAGCCCAACATTTAAGCAGTTCGTAAGTTCAATTCCCGCAACAGGTGTGAGTGGTTTTTGTGATTCTTAATTCATTTTAAGCTGAAGATCTCGGATGAATTGCTACCACTAGGCAAAAAGTGACAGTGGAGCGACGAAAAAAAAATCAACCCACATGCAAGTAATTTACCAAATGAATACAATCATAAAAAACTTGACCTTGACTTGAGATATGAGTCTCCTGCAGCCTTCAATATCAATATGACTAATGAATTTAGAGCAAACAAATCACTGGATGTTAAACCATAATCGAGAAATGACTGCTGTAAATAAATTTGATTCCCAGTCTTTTCCTTTCTACGGATAAAATAAATATTTGTATTAAATTACTATCGAATAAAAGTCTCAGATAAATAAATTCAGCCTCCGATTAATAAATTCAGACCTCCGTATTACACATACAGTGAATTCCGCTTCATCGACTGGGAATGGATTGGAACAACGCAGTGGACGCGTATTTCCTGAATTACAACGAAATTTTTATTTATGCTACGAGAAATTCCGCTGCAAAATTATAGTCCGCTTGGCGTCGAAATGGCTGATATTAAAATGAATGAGCGACCTTGAAAGATGACCGAGGGAGGATGCAAAAATTATCAAAAAACATTCATTCGCTGAATTAGATTGGACTAAAAGCTGGGGTAACTAAAATTTTTGACATTAATTTCCCACTTAGTAGTCAACACTCGCTTACAAAATTTCATTAAATATAACAGCAAAAAGAGGCCTTAAAAATCAAAGTAAAAGATTAAACAAAAATTGCAGACAGATATTATGTAAAACTTGAACAAATATACTGTGGTTAGTTTGTCACTCAACAGTCATCTTTTGCACACTAGGGTTAATAAGTCAAAGACCTACAGTTTTAAGGGAATTACAAACCTCTATCAACACCCTAACGTAAGGTGGGTCTCGAATTCACGAATTGTTGAACTGAAAGACAGAGCGCTAATCGTTGGGTTGCTAAACAAATATACTGAAAACTAGGGCTTTTACATAGAGTATATAACACCACTTTCAAACTACATTTTTTATAAAGCAATTTAAAGTCAAATCTTATTCAACTTAAACACAGTGCTGAAAATAGCTCTTATATTGCCTTACACTCGAAACTTTAAAACTCAGAAATATTGGTTTTTGTTAAAAAAAATTATTTATTGTTTTGATATTATTAATTGTAGAATATTTTTGAGGTTTTCATGGCTGAGAGAGTTTTTTAAACATTTACTTTTCAAAAGGATCTTAATTAACCGTTTGAGTGCGGATTTTTGCATTTTTGGCGCTTGTTATGCGCCAAAAATGCGGAGAAGCGCGATAGTATCGAAGATGCGGAGACGTTGCTGTTGGTTAGTATAATTTTCGCATCTATTGAGAAGTTAATTCATATCAATCGCAGTTTTTATCACAGAAGAGAGTTGAATTCATATCGATCGCAGTTTTTATTGATTTTATATTTATTCAATAATTAGTGTTAATTATAACCATTTCTATTATTCTCCAAAAAAAAAAAAGAAAATTACTACCCATTTCATTCCGCACTTTTAGCATATATATAAGAAAACTCTTCAGCCTTCAAACGATTAAGATTATGATATTTTAAATAATAAATACGAATCCAAAAATGTAGTAGACATATCCATTTCTTCTCAACTTTAATATAATTTTTCGATGCATAGTTAGTACTTTTATGAATAATTCTTTCATCATTTTTTTCAAACTTTGCTTTTTTTCATACTTATTTTGATCGGCTTCAAATATTTCAACAATTGTTGACAGCAACATCAAAGAAAACAAGATAATGCTAAATCAATTTAAATGCATTTAAATCAGTTTGTGCCAAGATGATGTAAGATAAATTATTTCCAACTTACTTCAATAATATAAGTTGCCACAGCAAAAAAATTTCAGTTGAGACTTAAACACGTTTAAAAGTTCAGTGCAAATGGAGTAAAACAGTTAGGAAGTAATATAAAAACAAGGAAAAAAACGTGGAAAACCTGATGAAGTTTTTCTTATGGATCACCAAACTTTTAAAATTATATATAAAATAAAAATAAGTGCAAAATATAAGTAATCTATAAATATGTTAATTATATTCGAACATTGAAAAAATGCAAAAGAAAATTAACTTGACCATACCAAAAAAGATAATTTAAACAATGCAACAGTTAAAATAAAACATTCTCAAAAAATTGAATATTTGATTTCATGATAAAACAATCTTAAATTGTTAAGAAATTATGAGCTTTAATTCAGATATATATATATATATATATATATATATATATATATATATATATATATATATGTAATTTTAAGGTTATCAATAACCTAAATATAATTAATGTGGTTACTTCAAATCTTTAATCTAAAATATGCAAGCATTCAACTTTTATTGACAAGAAATTTCTAAAGCTCGTTAATTGTTAAAATAATAATTAAGTTCATATATTATAAAGTAAACACGAACGTGTTCTTTCCGTTTTCGTTTTGCCATTGAATAAAGTGATAATAAGTATGCATGTATGACGTGGTTGAGAGACTGGCGAGTCGAAAATAGAAATATCAGCCGTTGTGAAAAGCAGGTCCACCGCGCACGTTCATCAATCGTAACTCATACAGTAGTGAAAAGAAATGGACTTGTCGAAGGCACTTTTTCAGCGTTGTTTGTTTTATGATTTCAAAGTGGGCTTGGCAGTTACATCAAGTCGCCAAGTATGTCAAGCGTTTTGTGATAGTATTGTGAATGAACGTACGGCAAGGCATTGTTTTGACGAATTCAGATAGAGACATTTGTCTCTCTGTAATGAAGCTCGCAAAGAACGAATGTCTTGTATGACGAAGCCCTGCAGGCTGCCATTGAGGAGGACAGTAGTCAAACGTGTGATGAATTTGCCAGAGAATTTTACGTTTCTGGTGAATGGTTAGACTTCATCAGCTCTGCTTAAGTAAGACGTACAGGTTGAGCAAGTGAGCTCACGAAAAGTGAGTCCTGTATGACATTCCTAAGCTTTCCAAACTCGGTTGCACCCCAGGATACTCTCCCGCACAGTGCAAGACCAGCTATGCATCCATCTAAGATTATGTTTTGGGTCTGGGTGGACTAGTCGTCAAATGGTTTACTATGCGCTGCTACGAACGAACAAAACGGAACTGCACTCACAGTAATTGGAACGTGTGCAACAGGTATTGCGACAGAAGGAGCTAGCACTGGATAATCGCAAGGAAAGACAGCTCTTGGCCGCTAATGTGAGGCAGCACGTCTGTAGGTGGCCAAGAATACCGTACAGTGATTTGGTTGAAAGACTTTCTGCCACCTTGCTTACTCACCTGGCCTTACACTATCAGATAACCACCTCTTCCGATGTCAGGAAAATCGTCTTAATATAAAATCTTTCACTTATGAAGCACTTGCATCAAGCAATCACTGACTTCTTTGTGTTCAAAGGCCGGAATCTTACCGCAAGGGGATTGCACAAATGGACACACGTTGGTAGAAGGCGCTTTATGCCCATGGTAATTACTTCGATAATAGGTTACAGTTTCTGTAGCTCATGTACTTTTAGGTAATTTAAAATGACAAAAGCTTTCTTGTTTATCTTGCAAATTAGACGAACACATAGAGTTAACTTATACTATTATATTTACTAATAACCTGAAAGTTACTGAAGATTTCGAACCTTTATTTATACATACAATTTAAAATATGACAAGGTAACAGAACCATCTAAACTGGAAGGATATCTAGAAGCTTGTTAACTATTTTAATAATCATAAAAAAAAATTATGTGTGAAATCAGCCAAATCGTTAAGTTTTACAGATATGATTTGTAAATTTTTTATGTTCTTAACTAATAAACAACACATATTACGCTGTTATTGGAAAATTATACATCTTAATTTAAAATAGACATAATGTGTCTGCTTTTATGTACAGGGAATTGTTGAAGGTATAATTAATTGTTAAAATAAGCAAGAATTTATATCTTAAATCAGAAACATCCCTAAAGTGTAAATGAAAATCATGAAAATTGAGTTTAATACTTGGCAGAATTACAATTTCATTTAAGAAAAATTTCAGACCTTTGCGTTTTTGCAAACGTATTTCTAAACATGCCTTTTAAAATGACAACTCCATGAGATGCTATCTAATATTACTACAAGTATGTACGTGAGATCCTGAAGATACACATATTTGTTTACAACAAATAATGCAAATATGTACGATATCTGCTTAAAGCATAATGCTATGGAAAACTACGCTTTTGCGTTAAATAGGATTTGATCGATCATATTTAATACGCTCAAACGTTAACGTGCTCCAAGTAAAATCATACTTCTGGGGGGGGGAGGACAGATCAACCATTGGGTGATATTTTGCTTGGTTCTCGCTACTAAATTAAGAAGATTTCCAACATCGCTATTTCCACCTAACTGGGAGAGTCCAACTTTGGATTAGGTAGAGGAAGGTATGCCTTACCAGACATACTACTCATGCAACTGGTGTTACAGTCTGTGATGGTATTGGATTTCGTTCCGTTATACTTCTACCACAAAGTTTGGTACACTGAACTGAAAATCTTCCATTTATGAGATGTTGGATGAAATGGTTCTCGCATGTATTCAGCCTTTTTGATCAGCCTTATTCCTACAGGGTAATGCGCGACCACGTGGCATGCAGTTTTCAAGAGTTATACTTTACTTATCATATTGAATTTATTTTTTGGCTTGTTTATTCTCTCGATATATTGCTAATCGAAAAGGCATGATCCATGTTTACACAACTGGCATGGGATATACCACCCCACTGCTATATCAAATCAACTTTAGCAATATGTGAAAGGAGCATGGACTGATATACCGTGAGCGTACATCTTGTGGTGAAACACTTCTGCTCGGAAGTTGGCAACAGCAGCTAGAAAAACTTTTTATCTGAAGATTGGCAACACCAATCTCCTCGGAATGATACCTCACGAGGAACAACGGAGCAGTTCACGTTTTTCCCGACGATGTGAAAGAACGAGCTCAGAAACCAGTTCTCTCACAGAGATTTTGTGTTGGCGACGTTTTGCCATTTTTCTTAAAATTTAATAATAAAATTTAGTTAAGTTTCAATATATGGTGTGCATAGATATTATTTAATAAATGATACACATACACCATATTTGGTGACCGACATGTGAACACGAATTCTTCAAGCCTTACTTGGATTTGGAAGTAACAGCACCACGTGGGATTTTTATAATTTCGCCGACCGCGAATTCCATTTGGATTAATATTCAGTTCCATGTGATCTCATCAGCAATGTCAGTGCCACGTGCGCGAGTGGTAATCATTAATAACTTCTAGGATGTAGGTAGAATCTTTCTATAATTTTCTTAAACGTTGTGTTATGTACTTTTAATTATTCACTGGGGTCAGTTTCTTGGAAAAATTGTGTATATATTTTAAAGCGAAGTTTTTTCAGTTAAATTATTACTGGTACATAATTTCCCCCATGAACTATATTCCGTTAACTACTCTTCAATTTTATCAATCCTTTCGCATCGTGCTGAGTTTTCTTATTTGATTTACCATATTGTATTATATTAATATTCATTACTTCCTTTATATTTCATAACTAATATTTTTTGTGTTTATAGTATTTCTCATTTATATCTTGGTATTCGAAACTACACGCATTTCCCTATTATTGATTTGTATACTTTGTAATAATTTTTCTGCTAAATTTAGACCATGCCTTTATCTGATGATTTTTCGGTTACTCAAAATTCTCCCTCCGAAGACACACCTTCGCAGGTTGCACACGTTTCGGTAAAAATACCACCTTTCTGGAAAATTAACCCTTCTCTGTGGTTTATTAGGTTGGAATCGCAGTTTTTTCTGGCGAATATAACGTCCGATCTAACAAAATTCAATCATGTTGTCTCCTGCTTAGTTCCCGATATACTAAATTCGGTACACGACATTTTAGAGAAACTACCTCCTACCGAAAAATACGATACCTTAAAAAAACGCCTGATTTCTGTTCATTCCGAAAGTGAAGCATCTAGAATTCGAACCTTATTGCAGGGAGTAGAACTCGGTGATCAAAGACCCTCCCAATTACTAAATCGCATGCGTTCGTTAGCTGGTGATACCGTAGGTGAAGCGCTTTTACACTCGTTATGGATCACAAGGCTGCCATATAACACGCAGACTATTTTAGCCGCTTTTAGCGAGGATGATTTGAATAAAATAGCCGCAGTTGCTGACAAAATAAGCGATCTAGCTATCCCTTCTTATGTAAATTCTATCACCCCTAACTCTCAAGATTCTGTCACGGCTCGCTTAGAACTCCAGGTGGCGCAGTTAACTCAACAAGTTAGTGAATTAAGCACCGCCCTGGAACGCAATTCCGGTAGCCCTAGGCGCAATTTCCGCCGATCATTTCAACGCAGCAGATCTCGCGATAGTTCCCGCTCTCGCACTAACTTCAGTCACTACAAGGAACGTACGGATGACCTTTGTTTTTACCATGTCAATTTCGGCGATAAAGCGCGAAAGTGCCAAGTTCCATGTTCTTTTCGTCAGTCGGGAAACTAAACGGGCGATCGCTCACTGGCCAATCTAGCGACCGCCAGGTGAATCGTATTCTTTTGGCCGATCCGTCTTCAAAACTAAATTTTCTAATTGACACAGGAGCCGACGTATCTGTTTTGCCTAAAAAATATGCTCCAAAAACCACACCCTCTGAAAATTTAGCCTTATATGCAGCAAATGGCACTAAAATTTCTACTTTTGGCAACAAACGCCTCATTATTGATTTAAACCTCCGCCGACAATTTTCGTGGTTATTCGTCATTGCTGACGTAAACCAACCAATTATAGGTGTTGATTTTCTTAAGCATTTTGAGTTACTTGTCGATGTCAAAAATAACCGTCTGATCGACTCTCGGACATCTCTCTCGTCAAACGGCATATCTTTCAAAAAATTTTCCCTAGATTCTAACATATCCGTACTTATCGGTGATTCTAAATTTGAAAAATTACTCGCTGAGTATCCTGAGCTTACAAACCCTTCTTTATTAACAAATGACCTTAAAACTCATGAAATTTTCCATCACATTGAAACTAAGGGACTCCCTGTATTTTCCAAACCTCGCCGTTTGGCTCCAGAATTACTCAAAGCCGCGCGTTTAGAGTTCGAATACCTAATGTCTCAGGGAATTATTCGACCGTCCAAAAGCCCTTGGGCCAGTCCCCTCCATATGGTCCGCAAATCTAACGGTGATTGGCGCCCTTGTGGCGACTATCGTCGCTTGAACGCTGTGACAACTCCTGACAGGTATCCTGTACCCCATATTCAGGATTGTACACAGGCTTTTTTCGGCAAAAATATTTTTTCTACCCTCGACCTGGCAAGAGCGTATCACCAAATTGCCGTCAATCCTGAGGACGTACCGAAAACTGCTGTAACCACCCCATTTGGTTTGTTCGAATACCTTAAAATGCCATTTGGACTTCGTAACGCCAGTCAAACTTTCCAAAGATTCATACATCAAGTGCTTTACGGATTGGATTTTTGCGTTCCCTATTTCGATGATCTCCTTATAGCATCGGCAACCGAAGACGAACATATTAAACACCTTCGCATCGTTTTTGATAAACTCCGCGAATACGGACTAAAATTAAACCCCTCTAAATGTGTTCTTGGAAAAACATCAGTCTCATTTCTTGGTTGCTTAATAACCCCCTCTGGAGTAAGCCCTCTTCCCGAAAAGTCAGCAGTAATTTCTAACTTCCCTAAGCCTGAAACACTGTCTGACCTTAAACGATTCTTAGCTATGTTAAATTTTCATCGTCGTTTCTTGCCTAAAGCCGCAGCTACTCAAGCCCCACTTCATTCACTTCTCAAAAATTCTAAAAAAAATGACAAACGACCTGTTCTTTGGACAGATGAAACAACTGCCGTGTTTGAAAAATGCAAAAGCGATTTAATGAATGCAGTCACCCTTGGTTTCCGTTCCCCTGATCAGCAGCTATCATTAATGGTAGATGCTTCCGATATCGCCTTAGGAGCAGTATTGCACTCCCAAAGTACCAATGGCTTACAACCTTTAGCTTTTTACTCCAGGAAACTGACACCAGCTGAAACCAAGTACAGCACATATGATAGAGAATTATTGGCTATCTATTCTGCTGTAAAACATTTTCAGCACGACCTTGAGGGACAAATGTTTACTATATTTACTGATCATCGTCCACTTACATTTTTGTTTAAAAAGAATTCAAATTCTGCATCTCCTAGACAAATTCGGCATATGAACTTTATTGCTCAATTTAGCACTGACATTCAACACGTGTCTGGATCAAACAACCCAGTTGCCGACGCCTTATCAAGAGTTTTCGCCATTAATAGTAATAACGCCACCGATTTCTCACGTTTAGCTGAAATCCTGGAAAATGATGCAGAACTCAAGCAATTACTATCAACTGCAGGTAGTTCTTTAAAGCTACAGAAGATGGAACTGTCCCCACGACTTAAACTATTTTGCGATGTAACCAACAATCGAATCCGTCCTTTCGTTCCCTCTCCACTCCGAAAAACTCTGTTTGACTCCCTACATGGACTTTCCCACCCAGGAGTACGAGCGACTAAAAAACTGATTCTCTCTCGTTTCGTCTGGCCTTCAATTTCAAAAGACTGTGTTGCATGGACTCGCGCATGCATTGATTGCCAGAAATCAAAAGTTTCCAGACACAACCATAGCCTTTTTCAAGCCTTTACTGTACCCTTACAACGCTTTCAACATGTGCACCTGGACATTGTCGGACCTTTACCCCCGTCGGAAGGATATTCTTATCTTTTAACAATGATGGACAGATTCTCTCGCTGGCCGGAAGCAATTCCGATACGTGACATTTCCGCAGAAACCATCGCCCGAACTTTTGTTGCCTATTGGATCGCAAGATTTGGAATACCTGCCACCATAACAACCGATCAAGGTCGTCAGTTCCAGTCGAACTTATTCACGAATCTCAACAAAATTCTTGGCATTCACCGAATTCGCACAACTCCATACAATCCTGCCGGGAACGTATTAATTGAAAGGTTTCACCGATCATTAAAACAATCATTAATGTGCCACAATGACGTCCAGTGGACATCAAGCTTGCCCATTACGTTGCTAGGTCTTCGATCAGCCTACAAGGAAGACCTTGGCGGTACCTGTGCCGAGATGCTTTACGGTGCAACAATTCGGCTGCCTGCAGATTTCTTTCAGCCAACAAGTGTCTCTAGTTCCCTGGATCCAGCTTCCTTCTTACAAAAGCTGTGCGAGTCTATGAGAAATGTTGCACCAGTGCCCACTTCAGCTCATATCAACCCCAAGTATTTCGTGCACCCAGCTTTGGATTCGTGCACTCATGTGTTTGTGAGGCAGGATGCAGTAAAACCTCCGTTGACTCGTCCATATGATGGTCCTTATCAAGTGCTTAAACGGCTTAATAAAACTTACACTCTCCTCATCAAAGGAAAAGAATCCGTTATCAATGTCGACCGTCTAAAACCAGCATTTTTAATGTCTGAAACCCCTGAATCTTCAGTTCCTGTTCCCAGTGCCACCCAAGCTTGCCCGAACTCTCAGAAAGTGACGCCTGTTCCTGTGGTTCAAGACTCAGCTGTAAACGAAGAACCCCCTGTGCAAACTACGCGTTCCGGCAGAAGAGTTCGTTTCAACCCACGTTATCTCTAACTCCTCGTGCCTTAGGCACTTTGGGGGGGGAGTAATGTGGTGAAACACTTCTGCTCGGAAGTTGGCAACAGCAGCTAGTAAAACTTTTTATCGGAAGATTGGCAACACCAATCTCCTCGGAATCATACCTCACGAGGAACAACGGAGCAGTTCACGTGTTTCCCGACGATGTGAAAGAACGAGCTCAGAAACCAGTTCTCTCACAGAGATTTTGTGTTGGCGACGTTTTGCCATTTTTCTTAAAATTTAATAATAAAATTTAGTTAAGTTTCAATATATGGTGTGCATAGATATTATTTAATAAATGATACACATACACCATATTTACACCATAATCTAAAGCCTCTTTGATTCTATGCCGAGGGGCTTGAGAATGGTTATAATCAACAATTGCGTTCATTTTAACAACTGATTTCGTCCTTATCCACACTTCATAAATGGCTGTAATTTCAATCATTTGATGTTATATCGTGATGTGTGCCAAATATATTTTGTTGTGGTATTTCTGGCTTTTTTATGCTCATTTTTGGTGGGTATCAGGGTGAAAACAACGTGGTCAAAAAGTAACTTCCATTTGAATTAAAAGTGGCTTCCACAAAATACTGAGACATCCGCTTCTGGAACTCTTCTCATTTCCAGTAAGAAAAGCATGATTCTTTTTCTGCTTTTTATAAAATAGTCACCTATACATTAACTTTTGAAGTAGGGAAAAAGTATTTAGGGCAATAAATCCTTCTCATTTTTCCTTCAAGCACACAAAATATGGATTGTTTTTTTTTTAAAAATTCTTTTTTGATTTCTGAATTCTAAAGTAAGTTCTCTTTTCAATTTAATTATAGTTTTTTCTATTTTCAATTAAAGTTTTTTCACTTTTCATCGGGATTTGCATTTTTACCTTTCTCCATATGTCGCCGCTCGGAAATGCATTAATACGAGAAGGAAAATAGTCCCAATTTCAGTACTAAATAAATTAGCCATGAATGAGATTTTTCAAATATTATACACATCATTCGATATTTTATTAGTTTTTTTAAAAACAAATTTCATTAAGGCACAACATTTCGCTTGGCATTTTTAGAAGTCGTTAAATTAATTTGTAAGGTGTACACATTTTTATCTCTTAAAACAAAGAATTGTTTTCACGCTAAAACTGAAGTTTTAGAAAAGAATGACTTTTTCATTTCTATGAGTTTGTTTACTTCAGTATATTGTAAAACAAAAAATATATCTAATTTATGTTCTGCACTATTCACTTTTGGTTTCTATTCATTAGTTTAATGTTTGTTTTTTTCAATTCATAACTAGTTGATGTTCCCGAAATCTGGTTACCCTAGGTGTCTAAGTAGTCTGGGTATTTAGGTATAGTTTATAGATAACAGCATAATGAATTTATGCTAACCGTAGTGTATAATTCTTTAGTATCTGGGTAGTCTAGGTATTTAGTCACAGTATCCGGAAATTTAGTTAGGAAAATCTATGTGAAATTTAGGTACAAAATGTTTAGTTTTTAAAATCTAAAGTAAATATTTAGTAAGTCATATATAAGTTATCACTTCATTAAGCCAAATGTATGAAGATCTAAACGGAACGTAGTGAACTATCTGGTACATTTTGATTGTAGGTTATCTGTGTTATATAATTTCAGTGACATAACACTGACATTTCATAGCAAGCTGTGAGAAAAATGATGAAATTGTTTTTTTTTCTATTTGTTTATTTTATGGTTAAGCTGTGACAATGAACACTTCAATTTGTAGAGTGATTATCAAAACTCCCGATGCCAAGATGTAAAGTGGAAAGCAAAATTGGTTATTGTGTTAATTGGTCACAGTGTTAATTGGTATAAAAATGTTTTATGGTGATGGTTCATTCTAAAATGATGCTACTAACATGATATATTAGACCACTGCTTTTGAAGTATTCCGCATCACATGATGCAATTAACGAAATTTCAATTTCAAACTGTTTGTTTTCAATTATATGTGCATTTAAATTTTAAAACTGTCAGATACAATTTTCGATAAAATGTAAAAAAAAAATTATTTTATTCGTTTTGTGGTTATTACAATTTGAAATCATAAAATACCTCCTGTGAGATTCAATATAGCTCTTTATTTATAAAAACGCTCAGCAGGAAGACACCATTACGAAGAAGTTCTCGAGACGACGAGGTAACGAGTTGGATACCCGATCATGCAGAGAGGAAATATGCAAATTAAAAGTAAAAAGTTAATATATAGTTCAATACTTCTGTATTTGGGGGAAATGGGGTAGAAGCTTGGGTACAAACTGAGCTGCCAGCCTAGACATTATAAAGTGGTTCAAAATCACAAGACTCCATTTAGTGATTGAATTTTAGAAATTAGGCAACCAAAAACTTGTATTCAAGCAAACATTCTAAGCCAAGATTATTCAAAGATACTGTCATAGACGTGATGATTATTCTATAAGAAGACTTACATGATGAATTATTATGATTCAGAGTGCGAAATATCCATGAGGTGATAAAGATTTTAGGAAATTGGTATTGCATATGATTAATAAACAAAATGATTAATTAGCAGAAATTAAATTAATGTTCTTGTTACAAAAAATATAAGTTATTTTGACACTTTCCAAAAATTTTAAATGACATATTAATTTAAATAAAAAATTTAATGCAATGCGAAAAATTTAGCAGAATTCAAATTTAAAAAATTCTCAATTAAAGGAGTTTTAAAACACTTTTTAAAATTCACTCAACTTAGAAAATTCTTATTGTTAAAATTAGGAACAAATTATTCCATCCTGCTGAGGCACATTGTTTTCTTCTGGTTTGAGTGCTCCATTTAAGAATATACTGAATTCTGGACGAGTTCCAAAAATTACTCAGTGGCCTTGATTTATTTTTAAAATATCGAAAATGTTGAATTTTTAGTTTTACACATTTTGAAACTCATTAGAATTTAAGAATAGGGAAAAGGCGGAGGAAGATAGTCAACTATGTATATGGAACACTTTTTTGACAAGCAGGAAGCAAAAAAACTCTAAAATCTTCGTACTATTCCCCCGAAGGATGTCTATATTAAAGGAAACATATCAAATCTGAATTAAATATAATCAAAGTAATACACTGGAAAATAAACAAAGCAATATATTAAAAATATTTATCAAACACAGAAGAGAATATGGTTGCAGAATTTAATGCATCATGTGGCGTTAGTTTTTTAAAGTATTGCTTTGCTTATTTTTAAATGTATTGCTCTGATTCTACTTACCTCAAATTCAACATATTTCCTTTAATATAGACACCCTCCGGAAGAATAGCACGAAGATATGGTCCCAATGCCTTTTTCCTATTTTTATTATATAGTTATTTTCTTGATTTTGTCTTATTTGTATTGAATTCTATAGTTTCTTTTTTCTATTGTTTGACACTATTTACTTTCTAATTGCTATGTATATTGTTTTATATTGTATTTACTGCTTTACTTCATATATATATATACGTATGTATGCGTAAAACAGGGTTGGCCAAGACGTCGACCGCGGTTGATTGGTAGACCGTGAAGACATTTTAGGTAGTGCCCACGACCATCCCGATAATGATCTCGGATATTAATAATTTAATTTATGATTTATGACATAGAATAAATAAATTATTTAAAATAAAAATTAACTACAGTTTACGCTTTAAAACCCAAAACAAACTGTGCAAAGATTTACGATTTAAAGATTTATAATTAAAAGGTTTACGATTTAAAACCTAAAAAGGACATGATAAGCGCGATAAAAACATTTAAAAAATCTATAGAAAGGTATGCATCTCAATTAAGAAAACATGAATTGAGAAACTTGAAAAACATGGAAGAAGAGTGCATCCATAATCTAAACCGAGACTTCGAAGATTTCGCTTAATACTTACTTGTTTTGTTTGAAGAATTAGAAAGAAGATTCGCTGACTTAATTATGTTGAAAGAAATACTCAATTTTATGATATTTCAATTTAATGAATATGTCAACATTGATGAAGTATCTGAAAAAATAGGACATTTAATAGACATCACATCTGTCACAGTCGAGGAAGAAATTATTAAATTAAGATGAGATATATTTCTTAAATCCAGAGCATATTTAGCGATTCTGATTATTGGAAATTAATTTCTGAGGAAACGTTTCCAAATATTTACAAATTGATTTTGTATTTAAAATCATACTTAGGATCGAGGTATCTTTGCGTATCTGATTTTCAACCATGAACAAAATACAAAAATTGGTCGCATTTAACAGATGAACATTTAATTTCGTGTTAATGCATTGCAATAAGCTCGTACCAGCCACAATATGATAAACTTGTTGCAGATATACAGTGCCAAATTTCAACTAAATGAAGTGAATAGGATGGTCAGTTTTTGATATATGAATACTTTTTTTATTTTCGTCACTAATTTTTTATTTCACTATTAATATTTTTTTAAAACATTCTATATTCATTTGTTTCATAATGAATATAAGAGCAGTGGAGAATGAGTTGAATTAATTGTTTTATTTATTTTGATTCACATTCTAAACATATTAATTTAATTTTTTATAAGTAATTCCCTTTCAGCAACATAGTGTAAAAATAGTTTTTGTAAAATAAACAATTATTACTTGCTTGAGTCACGAATCAACACTGAGCTGTAAGACTATCATTTACGAGCACGTAAATCAACTTAACATTTTCTATTAAAATGTCACTTGTTAAAAATGCTAAAATTGGTTACAAATGGAGTATTTAACTGATTAAGTAATTGTTGAGAGAAATAGTTATTTCTTAAAAAAATATGTTTTTCATAATGTAAAGTTGGATAAAGAAACATTAAAAGCTAATAAAAAATATCAAGGAATATTATTAAAATATGATAAAAAATAACATATTTGCATTTGAGAGTATGAAGATATAAAGAGAGGCGGAAGGAATTTGTAAAGTAAATTTGAACAATCGTCTTATGGCTGCTTTCCGAGAAAAATATTCCCAGATATTAAAAGATATTTACGTATAGCAAAAGAGGAAATTCGGAAAACTCCAAATCATCCAACCAAAATGTATGTGAAGAAAATCATTTGGTGTGTGTGTGCTCAATTGTGGCTGAGATCGATCCCGTGATTTTTCCCTCTTAAAAAAGCATGTCTTTATGTTAGACCGTCATGAACTTAAGGGTGCAAATGTTACAAAACATATTCATTTAAAGATAATAAGTATCGAGCACTCAGAGGAAAAATGATTCCATAAAAATTAATATCAATAAAATGTATGGACGCAAAGTTTCATTTTATTTCAAACAATCAAGCTCATATTGAACTTTCCACATTTCTGGATCCTCATCTCTTTCGTGAGTGTAATAAAGTAAACCAAGTTATTTGCTTAAAACTATTCTAATGAAAGTGTTATTGTTCGTTCAAGTACATAGCTATCACGCGCAATTTTGGACAGATTTATTAACTGGGAATTATTCTATAAAAATAAATTTTATGAAAGAAAAGCTATTACAAGCTGAAGTAAAGGAAAAGCTTAAAGATGAGTTAACCTAGTGCAAATAAAAAAATTGTTTCGAAAATCTCAAATGAAGTGAAGAAGATATCTTGCAAATACAGTTTAACGAAGAGTTTATTGTGGCCGAACTGGCAGGAGTTGCTTTACTGGGAATGGAAGGACCGTGCCTCAATCGCAGTTTCTGTTGACGAATAGGATATGAGTCTTGAATTCCTGAATTTTGTTTGCAGTGGCAGAGTGAGTGCTTGGGAGTTTTATGGGTTTCCTCCTTTGAGAAACTTAAATGTGGCCAATTATCTCTTATAAATCTTTGTGAAAGGCAATGCATTCTAATACGTTAAATCTGTCTATGGTCAACAAAGGTAAAAAAGATTGTAGTGAAAGACATTAGAATTCTATTATATATTTTATTAAATAAATTAAAACTAATTTATAATATAAATGCGAGATTACTAAAAAATTATATAAAACTAATTATTTTTAAATGACCATTAACATTTTTCCCAATTCATAATTTACATCGCTCTTATACTTTTATTATAAAATCACAAACTAAAGAATCATTAAAAAATATAAACAAAATAATCTTATGTATTTTTATTTTTAATTAACAAAATATGAAATCAGCCAGGAAGGTGTGTTGTTAATAGTAAAATATAAGTTTTTTTTTTATCTTTTAACATTCAAAAATATGATATTACTTGACAAAGGAAGCTACAATTTTTTTGCATAAATTTCTCAGCGAATATGCAAAAATAAATATATTATTTTATTACTCTGATTTTATTTCGATCTAAAAATTTTTTCCTGTATGTTTTATTGTTTTTGTATAGATAATCCTAAGCCGTAACACCCGCCTAAATGAAATTGTGTTCAAAAATAACCTGTCAACAATGAAAATTGTCCCACCAAGAGATAAATTATCGAACTGCCGATCTGATTCGATGCGATTTGAAAATTTGATGTATAAATATCAAATATTGTAATCGGAAACGAATTGGTAAAATTGAAATTAAAAAAAAAATATACGATTTTGCCACATAAAATTTTTTGAGGTTTCGAACATGAGAGAGAGAAACAGATCTACATCGCTATGCAAATTAAGTTTAATTTTGCATTTAAAGATGTTAATATTTTGTTTTTGAAACATGCGTAAGGATAAATATATGAAAATCACAAAATTAAAAAAATAGCAACATCTTGAATGAAGTAAAAACGCAGACTAATTTTATATTTTTTTAACAATCGAAGAAATAGCATTTTTAACTATAAATCAGAAAGAATTGATATTCGATAAATCATTTTGTGTTAGCCTGGCAGCTAAAATTGTATTCAGCCATTTGTTTGTCCACTTCATTTTGCCTTCCTTGATGACCTTAAATAAGGAGTAGGTCATATTCAAGTGTAGCAAGGGAGAAAACTGGAAAAAATATCTCGAATACTCATTCCGACTTATGTGTGGTATACAGAAATGCAGCATTGCTCTACAGTGGTTGCATTTCGGTTCCGGAACGGGCGCCCTCTTACCAACAGATATTTTAATTATTTGACAACCTATGCAACTATTAACGTTTCATTTTTTAGATCGTAGGGGAAATTCTGTTTCAAAATAATTTTAGTTAATGCTTTACGGTCACGTTTTTGCATACGTGGATGTCTAAACTTAATATGGAAAGAAGATTTCGAACCACAACAAACATTTGCGCTGGAGGGGAAAAAAACTTCTCCAACAGCTGAATTAAAAATGAAAACATTCAGCTACCACCTCGAGTTCGAAGCACATTTGATGATATAAATTTGTTACTGTAATTTCAATCAATTGCCAAACTAATTTATCTTTTGGAGATCTAAGCAGCTGCCTACATTTTTTTTCTCATTTTAAATGAACCTGATTCTTCAAACTAACCTTTAAAAGAAGAAAAATCTCGAATATAATCAAATCAAATATTTTTTGTTTCCTTTTCCAAGGATGATATTTTTAAAACAGATGGTCTTATCAGTTCACGATTCAATCTCAACTACAGTTCCAGATAAAAGTCTTATGGCAGCATATTTTTAGAAAGCTTTATTTAGAGTGTCTATTATGTTTGACCCTTACTTTTATTAAGAGATTTCTTTTTTTTATTTAGCCTCTGAAATGGAAAATGCAATTACTTTTGGAATGATGGAAGCGCCCACTTTGTTTACTTACAAAGTGAGATGGTTGCCTGGTATCAGTGGTAATTCCAACTAATCTTTCATGGAAAAGACGAATTACTTAAAAAAAAGACGAATTACGAAAAGACGAAATGAGTCTCATAATCGTGTACAAAATAAAAGAGATATTATATTATTAGATTAGATAGGTGTTATTAGAAGATATTATATAAATTAGATAGGTGCTATTAGTAGATATGTTATATATTAGATAGGTGTTATTAGAAGATATTATATACATTAGATGGGTGTTTTATATACGTTAGATAGATCATTTAATAACATCTACTTTACATATGTTATATATATGCTATTAGAAGATATTATATAGATTAGATAGGTGTTATTACAATAAGCTTCCACCCCTGAAAAGGAAAATCTTTAAATTCAGCAAACCACTTCGCCATTATGAATTTCGGTTGATAAATGGAGTCGAGAATTGAGCTGACAACCTATTGTTCATGACATGCTACAAAACTGCATCCAATGCAATTTTTAACATGCCCAAATATTATCAAGTTAACTGTCTTCTTTGCGGGATAAGGTATCGAACTCGTTACTTCTTATCCACGAGAAACATGTTTTTACCACTTACACGGACTCCAACAAACAAATTTGCGTACCAATTATTTACGAGAATATTTGCCCTTTTTGAGGTTGAAAATTTCTTTTTTTTTTCTCCCTTTATAACTATTATCTTGCATTCAAATGGTAAATTCTACATTTTATGAAAACGTTGATTGACATCAACGATTGATTTTTGATTTTCCAATATGCAGAGTGTGAGTACGCCTTTTAACAGTCAAACAGCTGGAAGAATAGCAAGGGAGGAAGAGTGAAAAACTCCACCCTGATAGACGAGCATACAGAAAATAGAAGCTCAACATCCAAACCTCGTTGTTCAAAACCGTAGAGCCTGCCATTAGACCACGTTGAGACTTTATAAATGTGCACTTGTTACAGAATCAATTCTCAGTTGGTGATCTACAACAGTAAGTAATCATCGCATGTTGTTTCAGTAGTCATTCTTATGGTTGGTTTTCAAAAAAAAAAAAAAAAATAATAATAATAATAATAAATAAATAAAATAAATAAATAAATTGTTTGATAAAGTATAGAAAAAAACCAAATTTTTTGTATTAAATTAAGAAAAAAGAAATCGCACCCAAGAATTAAATTTTCTCAACTATTACATTCTCCCTAATAAGGTAATTTTTTTTTTGTTTTCATTGACACGTAGTACGCATCTCGATTTCCAGAATTTACGCCAATAAAAGAAACTTTTCTTTCATGAGAATCCTAGTTTACGATCGAGATCGGACCGGATATTGTCGACATTTTGATCCAATGGAGCGGAAACACTTCGGTAATGTATTGGATCGCCTGATCTGAGCATTTTGGCGTGTGGCGGGAATCCTTGGCTCTGGCCTCAATTTTTTTTCTGGCGGCTCCGTTCGAACTTGACCTCCATTTCTATGATGTTAATGGCTTGCGGTTTTAACACTTTCCCTCGTTCCGCTTCAAAATGGATAAGCTTCGATCACAAAGATTAAGAAAGAAATGTAAACACGTGATATTTGTAATTGCTTTATTTTTCTGAAATTCATGGAAATATTAGCAGCTTTTATTTTTTTTTACTTTTGCCTTACTGCTAAACAAGTTCTATTAATATAGGAAGTTTTAATCTGGACATGGGTAAGGATATAGAAGGTCAAATACAAAGCCGCAAAATCTGCAATTTTATATATGTTATTCATATGTGGACTCCATCTGAGATTTTTATAAATTTTGTGACAAATTTTCATATATTTTGTGAATCTATATTTTCAGAAATCAAATAAAATCACTTTTGGAAATAAAAATATTTAATTGTGAAATTTCAGCAATAAAGTTATAACATAACTGTAATATCTATCTATCTATCTATCTATCTATCCACACACACACACACACACACACATATATATATATATATATATATCTTATACGTACTCCATGTCTTTAAATTTGTATTTAGTAATAATCTTGTATATTTATAAATTTTAAACATTTTACACCACCAAGTATACTTAACTTTTTGCAATTTCGTATGTTACTTTGGTTTTTCCTTTACTTTTAAATTTTAATCAATTTTAATTTTCAAGCTACAGTTCATTTATGTTTTATTTATTTTTTAGAATCTTTGCTCAAATTAATTCCAAAATCTTCTCCAGATAAGAAGGAACAAGTTTTATTTCTAACATTACTTAAATTGTTTGTTTACGTTCTTGGCAACTGTTCGGTTTCTTAATTTCCACATTTTTAGTTTTTCCATTATCCTTATAATTTTGTTTTCTTAATTTTTCATGTTCCAATAAGAAACTTTTCTGTATCTACTTAACAATCTTTTTTTCTAATTTGAGCACAATTTATTCTGCTTTTTGTACTTAATTTCTAAAAGAATTTACATTATTTTTAATTAATATAGTTATTAAATTTTACTTAAACTAAATGTATATATATACAATGAATTATAAATATAAAAAATGTTAATTTATTATTTATTGGTAAGACAATTTACACATACATTCGTTCCCAAAGTTCAGGCAAAATAATAAGCCTTTACGATTTGGCTGTGCATTCAACAACCGCATCTTTTACCTTGATTATTACAAAAATATTTTCTATACTAGATATCCAACTTTTAAACGGAAAGGGATTGGATTCAACGATATTTTAAAAAATTTGATAGTGCACCCTACTACATTAAACCGGCCACCTCATAATAGTTATAGAACAGTTTTAATCATTGGATTAAACAGCAGTTTGTTTTATATATTATTAATTAATAGAAATACTTAAAAACTCATCATTACAAAGTACTTTAAATTCCTTTTTTGTTTCTCCAAAAGTATAAAAAAATATATACGGCTACAGCAATGTTACTATTAGGCATTTCTGCCGATCGAAAAAGTCAATTGCTCTGCAACACACAGAATAAAGGGCATTTATAGATGATCTTCAAGTATAGACTAGGTATTGATCACTCTACTTCTATATCACAAGAACGATTCCTTTCAATATTAGGCAACTTGTATGTGTGGCTTTCAGCACTTCATTCATTTATTTATAGCAAGATTTGCATGAAGATTTGTTGGTGTGAGTGCTTTGACTCTTCGTTGATGACTGTCCAACGGGCTAAGGCTGTTGTAAGACATTTTAGCAGCCACCACGTAAATTGATTTTCGGGAGGACTTCCCATACATATTGGGCTCTGTTTATGTGCCGCAAAGGAGGAAACTCGGAAAATTTTCAAGCACTTACTACGACAAAAATGATGCAGAAGTGCAAAATTCATGTCTCGTTATACAACAGTAGCTAGATTTCAGTTTCGTTTGTCATTCTAAGGTCTTTCCTTACACACGTAAAGTAGATTCCGAACCACTACAAACATTCAAGGTGGTATTCGAACCCACGAGTTATCGAACCAAAGGCAAGAGCGCTAACCATTCGGCTACCAACTCAGCCGTCAACACTAGCTGAAATGAAACCCGGGACATTATGTTTCAAAGAGCGATATCCTACCACTAGGCCACAGTGAGCCCTATTGTGAGTGTTTGAGAATTTTCCATTATTCCTGTATTGCAGGGGTGGGCATTAAAAAGACCATGATTGACTAATGAACTACCAAGACATTTTGGGGTGATCGCTGATGCTAATTTTTATGAACAGCATAACTTAAAATATACTTGTTAAACCCTCGACTGTCATTGAAGGTGATAACGAGATGAAAAAAATATGTTAAGTAACTGTTTACTCAGAAAATTCTGCCCTCCTTTTCTGTATTGCCGTATATGAATAGGAAGCATTATTTATAATTATAAAACATACCTTATCTATAAAAAAAGGGAGGCAAAACACATTTATAACAGATTTGAAGTTTTAGGTTTCAAACTTTAACAAATTTCGAAAAAAAAGAAAGAAACAGTTTTAATAGATGATTACTAGGTGAACGGATCTGCTTCGATGCGTTCCATTTAAATCCTTTTACAACTGTTTTAATGAATTTGTACTTTATATACGACTTATTCAACCATCGTTTTAATTTACCAAGAGAAAACCTGTATCTAAATTTCGGAAATCCTACCTTATTATGAAATGAAAATATAATAACTAAATTAATGCAATGTAAATAAAACATACTTTTGACAGTTTTTTTTTTGCACGGCTTATCAAAGCTAACAAAAAATCAAACAAATCACTTCCAATTTTAGTTTAAATGTCAAAATATGTAAACCTACAGCTTAACGCATAATAAATATAGATAAAATTAATTAACAACTTCTCTAAATGATACTTGCACCATCTGTTGATTGATTAAAAACAAATCGAATGAAATGTGTAATGCTCCGAAATTCTTTTCAGCTATACAATTAATTATTAAACATTAATGTTAGGATATTTTTCATCGATTGTCTTTCTAAGCGTTGATGTATTGGGAAAAACGAAAACGCGAAAATGCATTTACTAAAAAATGCAAAATAATTCTAAAAATTGTAAAGATCGCATTTTTTCTTAAAATGCAATTATGTTTATTTTTCTTAAGAAAAATTGAGAATATAGAAAGAAAAGCAAGATCCGTTGAAGTAAATATTTTTCTCTTCTCTCAGCAGTAATTCAGGAAATAATTTTGAAAAGAAGAAAAGAACTGTACGCCTCCATTCTTGAAGCGAAGAAGCTCTGAAGCGGAATATTATATCGCTTACATTAATTACATCGCGACTTACAGGGATTTCAAATCCGCATTAAATACGTTTTAAATTAATTACAGGATTATAGTAAAATTTTTGAGAGTATATTTCGTCTTTATTTTCAATCAGTCAGAGGTTAATATATTCTCTGATATATATTTTTCTCCAATTCAGGCAGTCGTTTAAAATTTAACTCCACCAATAATTTTGGTGGACAAACAAAACAAAACTTCTTTTCAAAATATTGAATTTATAACTCGAAAAGGTATTGATAATTTCATTTCATATTATATTATTTATGAAACATCTAATCTTCCTTGAATGTAACAAAGGATATTCTCTAAGCAAATGCGAGTCTTGAAATTCTAACTAAATTTCCCGCGAAATCTTCCATCGAGTCATTGTACTCAAGCGCCATTTTGCAGACACGTGATTGGTGTGACACAACTGCTAGTAACTATCACACTAAGTCAAAGCACTACCCACTTGGAACAGAGTGTAAAAGATGCTGGAATCGGTCCAGTAACCTTGCGCGAGCGTTCAATCCCAAAATACATGTTTCCCAGTCTCGTGTTTATACTTTTTTTAGCACAAATAGGGAAGCGAACTCGTGTGAAGAAATTCTGTTTTTATCAAAAGTGACGTCATGTTAAGAGATCTTATAAATTCACTTTTCCTGGATCTAGATTTTCATCATTTAACTTTGAAATGAGTTTGATCTTGGGAAATAATTAGTTGAATTTTACTAAGATCATTCCTTAATGAATGAACTTTTCATTTATTTAGGTAAATTTAATATAAAAATATTAAACTGTAAGTTCTATTTAGTTCCGTCGTTGCAATGTAATAATGTTTTAAAGACTTTTGAAAACTTTAGATAACTTCTATCTTTAGAAAAATATATTTTATGAAAAAATTATTAATAGCAATACAAAAATATTCTCGTCCTATACTTTTCGTCGGATACCTTTTAAAAAATCGAAGCAAATATAAAAAAGACAATTTAAAACTTTTTCAATTTAATTTTTACATTCTTTGAGAATATTTTTTGAAAAATTTATGTTGAAAAAATTCACTTAGTGCAGTAAATTCCCTTAATCCAGACTCCATTAATCCCAAAATTCGTTTAATTCTAGCAAAAAAAAAAAAAAAAAAAAAAAAAAAGGAAAAGTTTAAATTTTATAGAATTCTAAATTTTTAAAAAATTAAAAGATTTCCCACTGCTGAAAATTACATTTTACAAAACATCATTTATTCTATTACCGTAACTTCCGTAAATCTGAACATTTGATTTTGTAATTTAAGCATATTTAAAATTATTATAAAAATTGTAAACTTTATTGAAATATAGAACTCTTAAAGGAATACTTCAATATTTCTATCAATTGTAATTTATAGTCTGAGAAATCCTTCATTCCAATACTTCTCTGAATTCAGAATTCATGAATCTACTTGAGCAAACCTAAAAACAATCTTGACAATTTCTAATTTCACAGAACTTTAAATTTCACTCATACTTTTTTTCTTTAACCAATTCCTAAGACCATCGCCATTTGATTACATAATAAGTTTTTGTAATTTATGTTATTATGAATGTGCTATATCATAAGTAAGTATTACGATAAAATGTTGAGCAAATACTAAACTAAATATAATCCAAGCAAGTATCAAATATAATTTATTAATACATTAATTAATTGATTATATTTATTTACAAAAAATTGCATATCTGGAGCCCTTTCAAATAATATGTAGCTGATTTTATCCATCATAGCTTTCAGTTATCGGACATTATTATGAAGTCTGGAAAGCAAGAGCTTTTTTTTTGTTTTGTAAAATTGATGATTTCTGATATAAAATGGGATTTTCATATGATAAATCAACGAATGAATGATCAACAAATGATCTGGCATCCGCTTTTCCATAATTATTATGTTATATTAGTGGATTCCCATAGTGGATCCTACAGAGCATTTAACTCGCACGAGTACTCTCATCACAATGGTCTTCGGTAGGATCAGGTATTGAACTCATCACATCCACACAATGATGCCTTTCCACCCCAAAATACTGCTAATATTTTAACTGCAGAGAATATATATATATATA
>JAPDSC010047531.1:144126-169112 GCA_026290005.1 Latrodectus geometricus
ATATATATATATATATATATATATATATATATATATTTGTGCATTTTCCTAAATGGTCATTTGATTTCAAAATCTGTATAGACGTAAAATTAAAAATGTTAATTAAATTAAAACTAGGAAGAAATTTAAGTATCCGTTTTAAAGTATGTCAAACATCTACATGAATCTATGTAATTCGTGAAACCGGGACAAAATAAAAATATATAAAATAATTTGTTCGGACAGACAGGAAGATGAGAGGGTCACTTCCCATTCGCCTCGGACACTAGAGGAAACGCGTCGACTGATCAAAGTAAAAAAAAAAAAAAAAAAAAAAAAAAACTCTATCGCACACTCCCTTCCTTTGGTTCTGTGTGCCTATTTGAGGAAATGAATTAATAGATCTCGCTCGTGACTATGTCATGATAAAAAAAAAAAAAGAGTGCCAAGTCCATTCATTATTTTTTCAACTTGTTAACTGTAACTGTCAATCGAATATCAATTCTGTACTAGGACTGCATTATAGACGGCATTCATTTAAATGCAAAATGCTTTTTTAAAAAAAATCTTATTATATTTACATAGAAATAGACATAAAGGCATTCTTAATCAAAATTTATGTTTTGTTCATTCTGGATTTGGTTCCATGTCCCATAAATTCATTCTTAACAAGGACTTCATAATTATCACAAGAGTGATATTTAAAATCGGCAGTATATAGAATTGCTATTAGTTAATGCAAAGAAAAACGAGGTTCCGTGTTTGATTCCAGTACACACAATTATTAAGCATCTTCAGATGGATGTCTTCTTTACTTCTGCAAACTGTTCTGTCATTGTAGATGCTTGGGAATAATAGTGGGTTTCCTCTCTTATGGCACATGAATGCGGCCCGCTATTTATTAAAACCCCCTTATATAGTGGATAATAAACTATCTTTAGGAGATAGGCAGTTCACTATGTGGCGTCAAAGAAACAATGAGAATCATTGGTAAAGTAGGAAATTCAACTTTATTTTTAAAACTCTACTTCTTTATAGTATACTGCAAGTACACATTTAGTTTTGATTTCATCTGTTTCCCATTTCCCAATTATATTTTGTACATGATGGCTTATTCGACCAGGTAATACAATTTAAACTTGATTTTGTATCGTTACATTAATTCAAGTAAATCGGAACCCCAAATTGCTGAACAAAAGAATTCAGTACTGGTAATTTTGCGATCATCCTGGTATGTTCTGTATTATGGACAATTAAGACGGTTTAAAACAATATAACACACATACATACATATTATATAAAAATATATATCATCAAATTTTAAGGTCTTATTATGTTATTTAAATAGAAACAAGAAATATCATATTCTATAGTTAATAAAATATAAATTTTTGATGCATGTTCAAAAGGTCTACGCTCTTCTTGGAGTTAAGGCTAAATATTTTGAATATATTTTGAAGATTATTTTTTAAAATGTCCATTGACTTCTTTGTGTTGTTTCTAAAAACTGAAATTTTAAGTTTATTAAAGTAATTAACTAAAATTTGTAATAAAAATCAAAGCTAAAGTATTTTAATTATACTTAGGTTCAAATATATTTGTAAAAAAATGCTGATATTTTATATGAAAGTTTTATAGGAAAACAAATCTTTAAAGCAATGATGATGCTATTATACAAATGATATGTAAATGAAATATCCGAAATTTTCTTGGAGTTAAGTCTGAGATTCTTTTCATTTATTTTGAGTAACGTTTATCAAGATGCTGAGATAAACTTCCCGATAGTTGTGAAATATGCTGACTATTAATAATTGTTTGATAATTTTCAATTAGTTTAACTGTATATACATTTATTTTTTTTAGATTCATGGCATTTAAATTCAATTAAATACTTAAGGAATTACAGACATTATATACAATTATAGGATCATTACTTTCAATAAAAACGGCTATTTATTTTTTTGACAAATTTGGACAAAATGCTATCTATACAACTTTTTATCGATATTTACAGATGCCTAACTTTGTTTAAAATATTGTTTTCATTGCGAAAGAATGTTTGGAACATAGATCAGATGAAAATAAATCGAATGCTGTTTGTAACGTTTCAAAATTTGGTTTAGATATGAATTAAAATTATGTATCAATGTGTGATATATAAGTATATTTTCAGCAGCTTTCAATGCATTTCCGATCTGAAATGAATTGGAAAAGCCGAAAACACGCTTAGTCGTAAAAAAATAAATAAATGTAACGATTTCTTAAAAATAGTTACAGTCTGAATATAGAGTAAAGGAAGGAAGGATTTAATGCCACACACATTCTTCTTTATCATAGGGATTAGGCACAGATAAAAAAAATTAAAAGGAAAAGAACATTTCCGGAATGATGTACATTGCGACAGAAGTAACATCAAAATGCAAGTAGAATAGCATTCATTACGGTTTAAATAAATTATACACACTGTCATTAAAATTTTGCAATTAAGCTTTGATTGTTAAAAAGCCAGAGGCAAATATCCTGATATAAATTTGTATGCAGCCGTTCGCAGTTCAATCCTGTCAAAAATTTGGCGAAAAAAAGAAAATGTATTTTATTTATCTAAGTTTTTTAATTTTATTCCAAAATTATCAATATTATGGTTAAATTGCTATTATTATGTTAATTACAAGAGAATATATTACATTCCTTACAAAAAAAAAATGAAACTTAAAATAAATGCTTGCAATGTCTACCCTTTTTTTATAGTCTATTATCTGATATATTAAATGTGAATTCTTTGGCCCACATTTCGGAGAAAGGAGTTAAACGTAACTTCTTTAATTCATTTAGTAATGCAATTTTTTTAATTATCAGTTTGAAATTTATCGATGTAAATTCTATTAAGGAGTTAAGAAATGCTTAGATATTATACATTCTAAGATATTTTTGAGTGCAAAACAAGAAAAAATATCTAATATATGAGACTCTTACTTTATTATTTTGGAAGAATATATGCCATCGAGAGAGTAGCTATTACTTTACAATCTTGGAGAAATAAATGTCATCAAGTATATGCGACATTATTACTGTACCATTTAAAAAAAGTAAATGTCATCGAAAATATGCAACTTTATTACTTTATTTAAATATAAGCTTTATCACGAAAAAATTATGTCTAAGATATATGAAACGAGATCAATTTAAAGAAGCAACAGCTGTAAGGACATTGATTTTAGAATTGTCAAAAATAGGGAAAATGAGACAGTTTGCTTTGAGTCAAAAAATGGAATTTATTCATTAAAAGCTATTTTCAGTTATAGAGCGTCCTAATTGTAGACAAAATTGCAATTTGAAATTATTTTTATACAAAATCCTAAAAACATTAATGAATATGGTTTGTTTGTCTTTCTAAGGTCAATTTTGCATACGAAGTTTGATTGATTTGTTCTGTACAATTTACAATAGATTCTAAAAGACTACAATCATTTATGTCGGAGGTAGGAATAAAATCCTCGAACCCACGAACCTTTTTGAAGTTCAGTTCACACCGTTAACCGTTCAGCTGCAGCATGGCCATATTTTCAGAAATGGTACCATTCAATTGAGAAACACCGGATGACCAAATTGATGATACCACGATAGATTTCTCAAGCACATTTTTTTTCCTGACTTGAAAAAACAGACATAGCAAAATGAAATACACACAAAATTAAAATATCATTAACAATTTTAAATATTATAGATATTTATTAAGGTGCTGAAGGTATAATGTATATATACATATTTAGATCATGGTATAAAGAAGTACATTAATCACTTTTCATCACGTTTACACATTAAGAAGGATTATTTTTTATTTTCTCAATCAAAAAATATTAAAAATGCATTTAATATGATCAGAAATTTTTGAGAATGTAATGAGATTTCAAGGAGTAAATAAGGCAACCAATAAAATACGAGTTTTTCAGGGATTAATTCCACTTTAAAACTTAATTCATGATTAATCAAACCAATTTAATATACTGAATTTAATTTATTGATTCATGTTAGTTGTGATATATTGAAAGAATTGCGGAACTGTTGCCATAGAAATTCCCCTTTTCAACTTCAGTTCTCTGAAAAATAAATTTCAAAAAAGTTATTTTCCTAATGTTTTATCGAAATTACTTGAGTAGATGTGGCACTTTCTTTATTCTGCAGTTTTTTAACGTATGAAAAAAGCTGAAAATTAGACTTAGTTAATAAAGAAACTGTGCAAAAACTTTTATTTCTGAAATGAAACTAAAACGCGAAAAATGTTTTTTAATGAGGAGTATAGGAATTAAAAGGTACACCTTGTAATTTAATTAAAACCAAGTTTGCAACTTTAATAGTTTGAAAAATAATCTTTTAATAATTTTACAACCCTTAACAACACAAATAATAATTTAAATAAAATTTTTAATATATAGTTTGAAAATATCTAGTTCTTCCTCCCATAATAAGGATATAATTTGACAATCTTAATAAAGTTTGCGTGTGATGTTTTTCAAAGGAGTTTCTATTTTACAATATCTGTGGATATTTTTCTTGCTATTGGAGTAATTTAATATTTTGAAATTTTTCTATATTAAAGATTTTTTATTTAAATAAAGTATTTGTAATATTTAAAATTAGTTTTCTCAGTGGAGAGGACATCTTATATTAAATAGGAATTACCTTTTTTTTCAATAAAATATAAAATTGAAACCTGATTTGTTGCTTAGATTTGGCAATGTTTTTTTTTATTGGGCTAAATGCGTAGCAAGTGAAACAATGGATTATAGTAATTCGATGGAAAATGAGAGCACTCTGGTAGGTGGAAGGTAATGTGTTCGATACCTGATTCAGTTGAGCACTGACTAGATGTGCTGAGAAGATTTATTGATTTTATTCTTTCTTTGGGTGAAACAAACTTTCATTTGAGTTGCATAGAAGTTTGTATGGAAGAGAACTAATTCCACCAAATCTAAAATCATCAACAGTTATTTTTTACTATAACACCCACTTGAGTTACGATCTTTTATTTAATATTGTTTAAAATTATAATTCGATTGGATTTGTTTGGAATATAAATCGTTTAATGCTTACTTTTGACTTATGGAACCTAATTCGATCGTGATCTAAAGTTTGGAATATAATTTAAACTACACTCACATTACAAGACTGAAATCAACTCCTGAATTATGAAACTAAAGTCTAAATCTCTAAGAATAATCCTATCAAATCGGCTTAAGTTTAGAGGCTTCCGTTATCTGAAAGAAACATTTTGGTAACCAAATCAATATGTAACAATAATAAATTTTCAAAATACTGAAAATTGTAATGTTATTTAACGTGATGTTATTTTTTGATTAAAAGTGCTTATGAATTTAACAGTAAATAAATTAACAGTTGAAAAACTAGTAGGACAGAAACATTTAAATATTTTTCGCTTAATTTAATATAAAAGTGGGTTTCTTTTGCAGACGAATTTTATTTTGAAATATAATTTCTTAGAATACGAAGAAAGGAATAACTATACTGTATACTTATTATTTATAAACTTAGGCGGCATTATGTTTTTTACTAAACTTATGCTGTAAAAAAACATAAATAAGTTATATTACTTAATTATGTTTATACTTCTTACACTTTGTAAACACTTATTTGTGTTTACAAACGCGGTAGATGTTAAAATAATCAACCTTTACACATTTATGTATTTATATATATTGAATCAGTTTTCTTTCAAATTTAAAATAATTTTATTCAAGACAAATAATTGGCATTCTTAACATTAAAAATATGTGAAAGAAAAAGCAAAATTCAAAATTACTTAAGCGTTAAGGGTGATTTTCGCAAGATTTTCTTTCTTTTTAATCTTTTGGGAAGTAAGGACTTTTAATCCTCCTAATCCGTGAACAATTATCTTTAAAAGTGACGAAAACAATTTATCAGGATAAGAACGGAATGCTTCAGTGAAAGTTTTTTCCTTGTAACGATCATTGTCAAATAAATGCTCTAATTACTGATTGCTTTTGCAGTAAAAAACATGAAAATACTTAAAAAAAGTAAACAACGATCACTTTAAGTAGCTAACTCTGATTTATTACTAACTAAATATTTTGAGAATTAGGGTGATAATTTAAAATAAAATTTCTCTTTGATGTTTGTTCACAATGATACAATGGGCACTCATATAATGAGCTTTTGTAAACTACGAATTTTTATAACGGAATGAAGAAAATTATGAATCGCACTTACACAGAGTGATAAGAATTAATTACTAATTTCGATTTCCTTGCCACATCATACGAATTTGCATTTTACGCGTGTGTGTCGTTTTGTGGTGTAACTAGTATATATTTGACAACACTAATCAATTTTACCATTTAGTGGGAACATTTTACATTGCTCGGTATTCACATGTTGGAAAGAAAGAAACCTAGGAAACTTTAAAGCACCCACCTAGATGTACATGCAGTAAACAAAAAAGTTTTGATCATCTCTCTTTTCTAGTCTGGTCTGAGAATAACAGGAGGTATCTTCAATTCTTACGAGAGAGTGGTGCCTCTAGACTGCGGTGCTATTAATATTTGCTTATTTGAAACCACTTAACTGCTTAAAACTATGCCTGTTGTAAAGTGTTTTAGCATCTACATGTAAACTTTTCACGAGAACCTTTCGTAGGCAGTGGTGTACTCACGTGTCGCAAGGAAAGAAACCCGGAAAACTCCCAAGCATCCATACTGATCGATGTGGATGCAGAAACGTAGCATCCTTCTTCCATTATTCAATGGTGGTGGGGATAGAGCCAAGGATCTTTTGCTTCGAAAAGTGGTGTCCTACCATTGGAACACGGGGAGCCATCCCTGCCGGAATTTGCAACTAATATGTGCATATTTAAGATTTTTAAGTATGCAATTTATTTTATATTTTTTTATTTATTTTTCAATATTAAATTTGTGATAAAAAGTTCCTTTGAAGAATATTTTAAAAATAAAATAAAAACAGGTATCATCATACCAAAGAAGAAAACAAATGATCTGATGTGCAAAACAAATATAATTTTACAATATGTAAAATAATTTTTGAGCCAAAATTATTGTAAAATATTTTAATGTAAAATTTAAAAATAGAATTAACAGACGAGTTCCAAATGTTCTTCAATACGAATGTTTAAGTATTATTAAACCCTTTGAATATTTATGCAATTAAAAAATATTTTTTTATCTATTTATTTTTACTTTTTGAATTGGAGGATTATTATTTTTAAAGGGATTTAAAGTTTAAAATCAAATCTCATCCTTTAAGTGCGTACTTTGTGTGGAAATGGGATACGAACTTACTAAACATTGAACAGATTACCTAAGCTCTAACTATTCAGATATTATATCAGCTTAAAATGGGGGTTGGAACACTTCAAATAATGTAATGTTCTAACAATTGTTCTTCAAATTTTATACTTAGGCTCACCCTGGGCAAGTGGTAGAGCAGCGTTCTTCCAAACGAAAAACCAAGGGTGAGGAAACTCAGAACAATTGGAGATGATGTTACTCTTCTATTTTCTTTGCGCATCTGTCGTGGTGGGTGTTTGGGAGTTTTCCAGGTTTCTATTTATGAAAAGTCCTAACGAAAGGAAATTATATAGATTTGATATACAAAAGCTTCATAACAGCCTCAGGTCGTAGGACTAAACCCTTCGAGCTGTCAAAGGCATGGACTTGGCAAACATTAAGTTTAATTATTTGCAATTACAATAAAATAATATTTTAAAATACATAATTTAAGAAAACTTTATTTAATTAATAAAATCTTAACTGCAAATTTCACACACCTTTCAAGAATAAAATGTTATTACATATTTGTGGAAACGCTTAAACTATTAGCTAAAACAATAGAAACACTTGTTTGTTTGTGAAATACATCATGGCATTTATTTTAAGTTTCATTTTTTTGGCATTTCCTTATCATCTAAAAAACGTAGACTCATCTTTTATAATGACTGTTGAAAAAACTTGTCATTCCATTTTAACGGATGATATTTCATTATACATCAGATGAGGATTTATTCTGATAAATTCGCTTTTCTAATAGAATCGGCCAGTGAAACCAGCTCGCATGTAAAAAAGGACAATTCCAACTAATTGCACTGAAAATATGTCTAGTCAAATAATAAATATTCAAGACTAATTTGCGGAACCAGTTTGTGCAAAAATTGGACATATGACGAAGAGAAATTCCAGTATTTGATCTAGATCAAACCACTTTAGAGGTGACCTTGAACCTTAACGATTTGAGAGAGTGATACAAGCATGTTTCCAATGTTGGTCCAGAAGTTGAAATTTAATTTCAGCGTCCCTGCAGTTCATCGGGCTTGACCTACTTAGAGCCTTGGTCACTTACAGAGTTTGTTCAACTGAATTAATACTTTACGCAAGTTAATTCGCTTGAACTTGAAGGACAGCTCGAATTAATTTGATGTATGACAATTAGTGTTGATGACCGAATCTAATTAACTATGGTGTTATTATTAATTCTTAAAGTTAACATTTTACACATTTTTGGAATATTATGGACTTCTGTTAAATTAAAATTTTTCCAATCCAGACTATGGGAAATTTTAATTAGACTAATTATCATGAAACATTAACTTTTATATTTCAATATTAGAGAAAGTGATCATATCGTACCCATTCACGAATTTATATAGCATGAGAATTTCATGATTAATAATATATCCATATAGGTTTGAAATATTTTTCACAAAATTACCTTAAAACATGATAATATGATACCCATTCAAATAACACCCCAAAATATAAAATAGTGCATTACTTTGTCATGTTTCATCACTCAAACAAATAAACTAAATATAAATGTAAAGTAAATAGCAATTTATAAGTATTGATAGGAACAATTTACAACCGTACTTTTTTCTGAGAATATAATGCCAGCTCAGATGTCAATCTCGTTGATTATCATTAATCCAAACTCATAAGGAAGTTGGCGATATTCAGCGGCTTCAGTCAGCTGTTTCGATCGTTTATCGCTCAACGGTCAATTTTTTGTTCACGAGGGCTAATTAGACGGGACTGCAAATTTTAAAGCTCGGTTGTGTGCCTGGAAAAGGAGCTGAAAACCCATTGAGCAATGACTTAATACTGTTTTCTAATATTGTAATTTTCTCTATATGCGTATATATTATATGATGATAGTTTGAAAATACAAACCTGTTTTTATCAAAAGTTTCCGTATCTTCCTCAATAAAAAATTTCGATAAAAAATATTGGCTGGGGAATAGTTAAATTTAAACATTTTTCTCATCATTTTTGAAATAAAATTATAGTTTATGTACCCATAATAACTTAGCAAGGAAAGGAAATTAAAAGCCAGTAACTTGAATTTTTCTAGAAATCTAAGTTATTGACAAATAATTGCTTCCAAAATGAGTCCTTTCGTTCAATCCAATACGATCAGAGTTATAGTAAAATCTCATGGAATTCTGTAGAACGCAGTCTCCATGTTATGATACACAGTATTCTCAAGACAGTTTATTCAGATGTGTAATTAACTAGAGAGTGTATACATGTAATATTAGGTTGGGGAAATACATTATTTTTATGTGAACTCCAAGACTTTCTGTAACTTGTTTTGGATTCGCTATGTGCAAAATTCTTAAGACTGTTGTCTATCTTGAGTTCCTGGGCAATGCAGTATGCCGATCATCTTTAACCATTTCTACGATTTTATTAACATTTTCGATGTTGCTGCCCCTGTAAGTAGAGCATCTTTAAAAATAGTTACACAGATTCAAACATGAAACCATACATGAAACCAAAATCGATTTCAATTGGGTGTTGCAGTAACCATACCAGAAACATTGTTTACATTTTCTGCCGCCTGGCTTGTATTTTCACCTTTATGGAAAAAAAAAACTATAAAATACCCCAAATATTCTCTTTAGACTCTTTCTTGTTGACATACATTTTTAATTACCTGTAACTCACAACGGAATAGCTCAAACAAAAAAAAGCAAAAGAATTTTTTTTTTAGCTTGAAATGTCACCTTCCGACTAGCATAAATCTGATATTGTTTGATCGATATTTTAAGAGATATCGATCCAGCCTACAGAAAAAAATAATCACCTACCGAAAAAAATAATGGATTTTTTTCCCCAAAAGAATATTTTTAATATTACAGCATTTTCAAAATGAATGATTTTGATTTGATTCATTTTTGCTAGCTCTGTATATATACCATATTTTCTGGTACATATAAAAGTATTTTTGTATCTTCATCAATAAAAATAAATTTTCGTATAAGCCGCAGTGTGTTTTTGAAAATAGATCTGAAAAACGGAGTGCGACATATACGTCGATACTCAATTTTCTATTACTTTCATTTCTGGAAATTTCCTCTATTCGGAGTTATGTAAATTTACGTCTGTCTTTGGTTGAGTAAAAATTGAACCCGCTGCCTTTCGATCAAGAGAAACAATGTACTACACCTCACAAAATTTTTCTCCACTCTCCATAAAGCTAAATAGTTAACTGGGAAATAACTGAATTTTCCTCACGGTGTTCCATGAGGAAAATTCAGTTATCTCCTTCTAATTCAGACATGCAAGAACTGCTTTCTACGAAATTTCTTCCCAGAATGTATCATGCAGATGTTGTTCAAATCTCTGGTAACAACAGTTATCGCCTAAGCGGTGTAATACATAGTTTCGCATTAAATAATTTATTTATTAATTTGAAAAGCTTAATTAATTGATATAAATAGTATTAATTAAATAAATAAACATAGCAAAAATTCGAGGGATTATTTTTTTTAAAAATAATTTCATGATGAATATTATTTATGACGTAAATCCTACTCATTTTATAAATAATCCAGTGCTTATTTCTTAGAATACTAGCTACATTTAATTCACTCATTGTAAATAACAGCTATTTAGCAGAGATTTAATATTAAAAATGATGAAATGAAACGTATATCAATCAACAACTGTTTAATGGAACAGCTCAGTACTGAATTATTGAAAAAGATTCGTAGACAAATAGATTTAAACTGAAAGAGGATATGATTTACGATTTGTCGTTTATGAAAAAGAAAATGACCGTCCAAGCACTTTCATTTTATTTAAAGAGAATAAATTTTTAGCAGACAAATACAGGTAAATAAACTTGAATACATCAGCTGAAGCACATACGTGGATTACTGTGTATTGGTGACAAACCAAGGTCACCTGACGTCATCAAATCACACGTTTTGAATATTTCCACTATTCTCGCGTGATCTATTAGCATTCCGTATTAGCATAGGAATTGATAAATTTAAATTCTGTATGCTACAATTCCTTTCATTTTTGAAAGGGAAGAAAAGTTTCTCTAATTCTAAACTTTAAATCGCGAAACATCGTCTTTGATTTTTGTTTAAAATTTCTCAATGTAATACAATTTTTACAGCGAAATTGTGTTTAAACTATTAGCGATAGTAAATTGTAGTCAACATTTTTCCTTGGACCTTTTAACTTTGCTCTTTCTGTAAATTTAGCTAAAAACATAGTTTTTTTATAGATCAATAGGTATTTTAAAGTTCATTCTATTTATCTAAAACTTTTTATAATCCGGGCAAGAAATGATTCTATCAAGTTTGGATTAATCTTAAAATCTGATACCGAATTATCGAAAGCCTATCAATTGATAGTTATTCTAAAAAATTTTAATATCTCCATGTCTTGTATGAAATATTTTTTAAAACATAGTTTCACAAATCACAAGGAAGGTTACTTGGAAAACTAATTAATCGCCAGACATTGGTATAGAAAGTTCAATAGCTGCAAAAAGTCGAATACGAGACATTTCAATATAAAGATCTTTCATTAGACCATGATAAGCTCTAAATTTTGAAAAAACACTTGATGAAATTCCATTTATTTTCGTGCTTAGTTGTAACCTGAAAGTTTAGGGCTCTTCCTAATCGATGCCTTTACATACCAGACCAAGGCATATCTGCAAGTGAATAACTAGTGTAATGACTTTTGTTGACTATTAGTGACTTTTTTTTCAGTTCGAAGATTCTATTTCTACTTGGGACGTAGATGTTGTCGAGATCTACAATTCCTTTGAAGTCTCTGATCCTAGCTGCCTTTTCTTTAATCCGTTTGTCCAACTGGCATATTCTTCAGATAAATATTTTTCACACTCGATTCTATCCATTATTCAGATAAGGGTTGGGTGTCGTATTTTAGCTTGCTCCATAATTGTCTATCAAAAGCGGTGCTTGGAAATTTTCTCAATTATCTTTCTTATGTGAATGATTTTTCTCATGCTATTAATTTAATATACGCAACTCTTTTTTATCTATACTTTAGTCAGATATATTTACTTACTATACATTTAATCTTTTAAAATAATATATTATGTCTGTGTAATTTACGTGCAATGCATAAATCATAAATAACAAAATTTTGCAATCATTCAAATTGTGTGATCGCGTTAAAGAGAAATTTAAATTTTTTTAAAAAGAGGTTATTAATAAAAATCATAGATATTGGTTAGCTATAAAACTACTTTTGAGTTTTGTTTAACATAAAGATTTTGCTAGTGCTGTCAGAAAACCCAACAATTTTCATTTTTTGGAATTTCATTCAATTTAAAATTATAAATCATAATAATTATTAGAAAAAATTTAAAATAACGATAGGATTCCAAAAACAGTATTTTTTCTTGAACACGGATGTAAGAGAATCCTATCTAAATTTCAGCTACATTTAATGGAGGTCGGAATATTCGTAATATGTAGTTAGAAAAACATTACAAATGTATATGGTGTGAGATATTATTATGTAAAATGTAAATACTTTAAATATTTGAAAGAATGTCTTATATTTTTGTTTAATTACCTTTTAAGTATGTTATTATTGTTTAATTTGTGAAAATATTGTCTTAACAATGCTTATGTATTCTGTAAAACTAGAGGCTTTCAGAGTTGTGAAATATGTCTCAAATATAAGAGCTTGGCGATATTTTTAGTCACGAAACATGTCAATATTCTCTTCAAGTCGACAGAACCAATAGGAACCGAATCACCTTAGGCTTACTAGAGGAATGTTGTAGAAACTTTTAAGGCCATCATGGGGGGGGGGGTATAAATATCTGCCTCATCTGCTTTTAGTTGAGAGTGAAGCAAGGATTCAATCAGACCATGAGTCATCAATTCTACAAGTTGCTGCGTTTAGTTTTTATACCGTAGGAACTATATAGAATTTAAAAAAAAAAAACTTGTGTAAAAGTCTTCAGCTAAAGTAACTGAAGTCATTGTGATTTAGAGAACCGTGAATAGTGTTTACTTAGAAGAACACGAATCTTCTTTAATTTTAGATTATCTTAGCCTCTTTAACAGTAAGGAAATCATAACAATATGTTTTAGAAAAGAACTATAGTCTGTATTTTAATGAAGAGAAAAACAAAATATATTCAGGAATATTATTAACTATAAAATGATTGCTAAATTTTTAATTATTTTCAACTTTTAAATTTGAAGTCAAAATTTAAAAGTTGAAAATAATTTTGATTTTAATAACAGCCTCTTTTCTCTCGTAACTATTATGCTCCACTTTAGTAATTAATGCAACATTACTCTTTCTTTATAATGTCATTGAGATAGCACTTTCGTTTTAGATGTTTACTAGTTTAGTTTATCGCTCATCGGTCATTTTTTGCACACAAGTGCTAATTAGGCTGAGATCTACGACTTAGTGGATTCCGAACCACTACAAACATCCAAGCCCAAAGTGGAATCCAAATCCATGAAACTGTTGGACCTATAAAAAGTAATGCTTAACATTCAGCTATTATGTAGGACAAGATTTTTGCTAGACATAGCTCTGAAAGGTACAGTTTAATTTATAATGAAGTGAAAACAAAAGCAGCAGAAAAGTCTAATTAATCAGTTCAAGTAATCTATTTTCTCTATTTATAAATGTCTGTAAATTCCTATTACACATAATTTTGTGGTAAGCTTTAAAACAATTGAAAAGATTATACTGATAATAATCTCTTGTTTCTTGAACGCTGATTCATGATTATTCCAAAATTCAAATATTTAAGTTCTATCAGCAAATAAAATAAAATGGTCGCAAATTAAAGTAAAATAGTAATAGATTTGGATTGCATTTAATGCTAGACAAATATTTAACTCATAGTTAATGCAACATCACATTTGATGTCAGACGTGTTTTGGAAATAGCTCTAAAGTTGCGTTCTATGTTGCATTGAGAAGAAACAACAAAAGCATCAAATTATTTTGGTGACTCATAAAGAAACGCCTTTTGACATAATCTTAAATCACCTATTAAGTCATTTTCTTTCTTTCATTTTTTTCAGTTGGCGAAATTGTGGTAGAAAGTTACGAAACTGCATCGCTGTATCACCTCTGTTAGAGTTTTTCGATACGCTCACTCGAGTAGAAAACGACTTGAAATATTTGCGCTATGAGAAGGGCCATTAAATGGGATTTCGAAAAAGGGTAAAAAGCATGCGTAACTCGTATGGAAGCCAGTGTGAAATCGCATAGCATTTACAGTTGAATGGATTAAAGGAAAAGAAATAAAGCTAAAAAAATGAACAATCTGTATCAAAATATATGAATATTATGTGGAATTAAATCAAAATATTCCTAAAGAAAAATACAAAATTGGCATGAATTTTAAAAATACAAGTATACATTAATTGTTAAAATGACTATTTGCAATGACTAAAAGCATATAGAACTTCCTTAAATAATAGTTTTTATTAATTTTAGGAATTATTTTAGATTATATAAGAACTAAATACTTTTAATTAAGAAATCTTACAAGTCTTAATTTTTTACCTTAAAAGAGCTCTTTGAGCTCTTTATAAAAACCTTAAGAATTCTTACATAATAATGAAATATTTCGTTTGTTTGTCACTCAACGTTAATCGTCATTTTTTGAACACTAGTGTTAATTAGACCCACACCTTTATATTAAAATAGATTCCAAACGACTACAAATACTCAAACTCAAAGTTGGGTTCGAATTCCGGAGCTGTTGAATCGAAGGAAAGAGTACCCATTTGGCAGTCAGTTCAGCTAATGATGGATGAAAGATTATCGTAATTCTTTCAGTTTTATTTCTAGTCCTTTTAACTTTGGAGAAAGTTTTTAAGAATTATTTTTGAGTGTTATCTAGGAAATTTACAAGAAAAATTTTGCTAAAAAAGATTTCTACTTTACTAGAATGCTTTAACTTATAAAAAACTTGTATAGCTTACAATGAGTAGATTATAAAAAGGTAGTTAAAATTTATATGATAGTTTCAATTGTAATAATGTAAACAGTTTGATATGAAGTTATAAGAACAGTTTTAGATTTACAGAATGCTTAAAAAAAATCACCTTTAGTAGTGCTTCTTAAATTACAATTCGTTCTGGGATTTTTTTAGTTTTGTGGAAACTGTTTAAGTGCTTTTTTGCGTGTAAGTGGAAGATATAGCAAATCTTCCAGCCTTACATGAAGTTTATAGAAACTATTTTAGCATTACAAAAATGTATGGCAATGTATTTAATTTACAATGACCTTTCAAGACAAAATACTCACATCGTTCATTTTACGGTTGTCTTAGCAGTCCTATTTATATGTTTTGTTGAAATCAGTGTCCTGAAACAAATAAAACCTCCTGCTTTTAAAAATTTATAAAAATTGTTATAGGAAGTTTTGGAATATTAATAATATTCTAGGATTATTACTTTTCCAAAACACTTGCACAAAATAGTCACAATAACTTTAAACCTAAACAGAACAATCAACATTGGTCAAAAACAAGACCGCGTTCTTCAAGGGAGTGGAGGAATGTTTTAAGTTCTAACAATCCTACACCTCAAGGGAATAAATGTTTGCACTGGTTTGGAATCCACTTTAAACTGAAGTTTCTTTTGATAAAGCAAAAAGAGAGCCCCAGAGTCTGAGTAGCATCACGCGATTCCTGTAAGATCAAGAAAGTGAAGCATCATTTGCTTGATGAGTGATTGGGAGCCAGACTCACTGGACTGCTGGAGCTTCGTGGATAGTTAGTGTGTGCAGTTCATCTGTGACGTCCAAATTACTTCCACTGCGGTGTGGATGTGGTAAGGGGTGCCAGCTCATGTATGCCCTCTTCACCTGACCGTGGTTAAAAATGACATGACACTTGGTGATAGGAGGGTATTCTAAGTCCGTTTACCTGAAGGTACATTCTTGGGCATTGTTATCTATGTATGTCTAGGAAAAGTAAAACAAACTAAATAAACTTCTCTTCGATATCACTTTAAATAAGTATTTAACACATATTTTTCTCTAATTATAGAAAATATCTAATATATGGTAATAAAGCGCAAAACCGATTTTAAATTTAATGTATTTTTGAGGAAAAATCTAGCTTGATTTACAGTTGTACAAAAACAGACAAAAATATTTAGAAAAAAAAATAATGGAAGACGACAAAAAAAAAAAAAAAAAAAGGAACTGAAGACTTTCCGTTGCTCAATAGTAAGCACTTTCACTTTCAGGATGATTTGGTCTGTTGATTATGTGTCTCCATAAATTCGTTGCATTTAGTTGTTTTCAATTTTAAAGAAATATTGCACAAGTTTCCATAATTTCATCTTTACAATCAAATTGCTTTTCATTTCGCAAGCCTAAAAATCTTTTTCTTAATTCTTGCTTAGAGCACTTGCTTCTTATCAAAAGATAAAATTTATTTTTCAATGTTAAGTTTATGGAAGAACAAATGCCGCAAAAAACATGTAATAAACAGATATTAGTTATAGGTAATATTAAAATAAAACATGCATACTTAACATATTCTACAAACAATTATTGATTAAATAAAGTTATTGAAGAAACTAATTATAATTAATTTAGGAACCAATAAAACCACTATTGTTGATATCAGAAACATTTTTATCATCAGTATAATATTTGGCAATCAAAATATTCAGGCGAGTTCAAATTGACAATCGTTGGACGAAAAGAACTGAAACTGGATATTCGTTCCTGTCAAACATAAACATTAAATTTCATTTTAAAATTTTGGTTCGTTTCTCTATTTGAACACTAAGAACAATCTATCATGGAGTTATAATTTTAAGTGCATTACGAACCACAACAAACATACATGCTTGAGGAGAAAATCGAACGCACAAATTGTTGAACTGAAAACAAAAGAATGTTAACTATTCACCTGCCTATGAGAATAGTAAGAAGTTATATGATTGAAATAAAAAGTACTACAGAAAATCTTTATATACATTGATTGAATTTATGAATTTAAGTAAATATTTTTATGAAACTATATACTAATTTTAAAAAACACAAATTTTCAGTAATTTTTTAACAGCGACAATTTTTAGATATTGTGCATTTTATTTTAATAAAAAAATAGATTTTTCTTATATAGTTTATATAATCGAATTCAGACTTGATTTGTTTGGTCACTGCCTTTACATTCATTCAACCTGAGCCATTTTAAAATGAGTTTTGGACAACAGAAAGCATAAATGACCGAGATGAGAAGCGAACTAACGAACTACTGAATTGAAAGCCAGAGTAAATTTGTTTAGCTGTACCTGTTCTTTGTATGGAAATGGGAGATCTGAAACTCATTATTTTGGGAAAGTACTGCAAATATAACTCGTATTAATAAAAAGTTTACGTAACTTTAACCGTGTCTTCTATGTGAGAAAATTCATTTCTCTCTAGCATATGTTTAACAAACATTTTTTATATACATTTATCAAAATGAATTCGTGTGTTAATGGCATATTATCTTTTTCAGATAAAGATTGATTCGAACAAGATCCACATTTTAAAATAAATTTTCGACAACTGCAAACATCCCTGCATGAAAAGCGTATCGAACTCAAGAACTATTGAGTCATAGTACTAACCAGCCAGCTGCTAGTTCAGAATACGGAAGTGAGAGTTATAAAACTTTTTGTAACTACGCACTATTAATATAACTCTAATAATGAAACACACACATTTTCACAACTTGAATTATATTTTTTTCAGCTTTAAGTACCTGTTGCAATATTTTGGTCTCCAGGTTCACGGCAAATGATAAAGAAAAATGTTTTTCTTATAGATATAATTGTATGAATGAAATTATATACATAAACATTTGTCCATCACAAATGCAACACCCTGAAGGTAGCAGACAAATAATGTGATAATAGCATGAGGTATGCCAATTATTAGGCGATGCGGTATGCCAATTATTAGCATTTCAGCTCATACATACATCCAAGGTGATTGTAGTGACACATAATAGGGCTATATAATTGACGATTTGAAGAATGGCAACAGTTTTCCCCTTGTTTTTTGAATAAGCTGCTTAACTAAGTCTCACAGAATATATTGAGCCACTTTCGATTAACTTTTCGAATTCGATAGAGAAGGAATAGTTGCCATTAGGGATTGAGGATTGTCCTTCAAAGAAATTAATGATTGCGTTGGATGATAGCAAGAAACTGTGACGTAGATCTATAATTGTGATACAGAAAGAAAGTCAATAATGATGATTATTCTCACTTCTTAAATTGTCTAAGCTCTGGCCTCATGAAAGCTGTATGCTGATGCAACAACTTCTGATTTTGTTACCACCTACTCTTCACAATGTCGTAGTTTTAATCATATGATCTTTGAAAAACAATTATCAGCCAAAAAACAAATGAATTCTGCTATAGCTCTCGATGCTTTAGGTGTTGAAATTTTATGAGCATATTATGTATATAGTTTAGCTCAATGTAACTGTTTCTCTAGATTCCACTAAAATCAATTTACATCTGAATTTACAGTTGTTATTTTATAGTCGTTATACTGAATTCATTAGTTGTCACGTGATTTATTCCCTGCTTAATCAGTTTAGTTTATTGAGACAAATTATATAGCTAGATTTCGGGAATTTTACCCTTTAATAAGTGTTTCTAATTTAGAAAAATAAGCTTATGTTTTTTACAGAGGATATCGAAATTAATAAAAGTTCAAAGAACTAAATGTTACTTTATTTAAAAATTTCGATTTCAACATGAACAAACACGAAATTCTACAATTTAACTCATAAAAGTGTACATATTACAAAACACACTGAGATCTATTCTTGTTAGGAAATAAAACGACAAATAACCAACCAATGAATGAAAAATTGAAGCAGAACTTACATTCTTTTCGATTTTACCCTAGACGAAAATTAAACCAACAAACAGAATAAATATTTTATATAGTGAGATGTTTATAAGAGACAAATTATATTCACTATGTGAAAAAAATACTGCTATTATCGGAATGCAGAAACTTGGTCGAGAAATGAGTTAATTTCTTGTTTGACATATTGCAAGCTCAATACATAATATATCCAAGGATCATAGTACTAAAAGGATCTGTAGACGATAAATATTCATAGAATATATTCTTCTTTGCTTAGATGGGAAATAATTTTAAAAATACTTTTTTACAAATTAAATAAACGAAAATTTAAGATTAAGCTTTAAACAGGCTCAACATTATGAAATATGTGGCTGTGTTTTACGAATATTTATCGGGAGAAATAAGTAGGTGGAAACGTTTCACGCTTTTTATATTATGATAATCTCATTATACAGATGAAAGCAATGTATATTCAAAAGATGAGATAGCTTCATGGTAAAAGACTTTTCTCTACTAATCGGGAAATAAGGGATTTTATACATTTTACACTCAATAACCGTCCGGCTGAGAGATATCCAAGTTAAATATTACGTAGGGATCAATATAGTTCCTCTATTACGAGAATAGAATAGAACCACGCTAGATTTCGAGTGAGTACGTCGCTTCACATGGTTTTCTAATTTTTTTTTCGAAATATATGATATCATGTTGTTCAGCTCTGATTATTTACAAATATTAAAAAACACATTTAGCATTTTGCCACACGAAGACGGTTTTCAGAAAAGTCTATTGAAAAAAAAAATGTTTTCATAGTAACTGTACATCACTTTATAAACAAAGTAGGTGACCCAAGACAATGGAACTAGGAAAAAATTGGGCTTGGAGCATGGTACAAAATGCAACAATGCAGAGGTGACACATATCTGACAAGCTCAAGAAGAAGAACTGTACATCAGAGTTATCTTCAAATCACAATATAATTTAAATAAAAAGAGCGATATAGAAAATATCTCGTTCGTTAGATTTTTATTTGACTTAGTATTAAGAAAAATTCTTGAATTCTACCATTTGTCACACAGAAAAGTCGCCAGTTGAATTTAAAAAAACAAATAAATACTTAAAAAGGTTAATAAAATAATAAAGAAAAGAATGGAAAATGTTTCTAGGTTATAAGAATCGTTACATAAATGTAAAACTTGAATTTTCGGGATTTGATTTGGTTTAGATACTGCTGTACAGTCCCCAATTAGCACACAAGGATTAATTTAATCAGGATTTAGTTTTAAGTGAATTATGAATCAATACAATTATTATCCTTAAAGTAGGATTTGAATGCACGAACTGTTGAACTAAATGCAAGAGCTCTAACTGAGATTTTCCAAATTAAAAGTACATACAATAGCAAAATTAAATTTTACCAGAGAAGATTATAAACATTCCAAATAGTATCACAGAATATAAAATCACCATTCTTAATATTTTATTATCAAAATTTAAAAACAAGTTTTTAACATAATAAATGCGCAATTTCAATAAATTCTGGTTTTTTTTACTGTTAGAAAAGAGCACGTTAATTCAAAACATGGAAACACAAATGTAAATAGATTATTTCATTAGTAATTTAAATGTATTGTAAAAAATACTGAATATACATTTAAGTTTAATCAATACAATCCAAATTAATTTGAAATTTGTTTTGAACATTTTTTTGTATGCATAAATATATTGATTGATGACCTTTTGCGTAAATTTACTGCGTAGATAATTGTGTGTAACGAAATAGATATTTTGGAACTAAACAGCACACAATGCTTGACTACTGCTCACAAGTAAAACTTTTAATATGTAAACACTATAAGGCGCATAACGTGAGGAATTTACATTCCTTACGTAAGTACCATTAATTTTATAAATAAATAAAATGATTAGTATTTGTGTATTATCTCATTGAGCAGTTTTGCGGGATAAAATAAATATATCATCGAATTTTACGATTTAGTTCCAGATGTTCTAGTTAATATCGTACTTCTGTTTCAATTTTTTCATTAGATTTAAATTCACATTTTTTATCTCTTATTTTAAGTGCAAAAAGTTCTTTATTTATGATTAAAATATTGGAATAGGAATTAAAAGTAAAGTTTTTGTTCATTTGTTTCAATGATGATGTAGATTTATTGCTGATTTTTTACCTACAATACGAAATATTTGGCGACATATTTTCCGTTTAAAATGGTCGATGGGATAGTTTACACTCGTAATTAAGGATAAACTATTCTCAGAGAATATTTTTTGCTTCAAAATCGGGAAATTATGACTATAATTTCCTTTACCATATTATTAAATTATAGGTGGATCTATATTTGACTATAATTAACTAAAGAGCATTCTGTATAAATGATACAAAATGGACGGTGGTGAGCTAATTTTTTTCCTTATTCTCAACAGCTTAGAATAGCTATTTCTCAACCTTTTTTTGTCGTGGGACACTAAACAATTTCAAAATTTCGCGGCACACAAAGAAAAAAATCAATCTATAAGTTCTTTACTTACCTATAATGCCCCGTGTAAAATAACTTAATAATAATTTTGAATGTAAAAATAATATATATTACAAAAACAACAGTACGTTTACAGGAATTCATTATAATATAATAATAAGGATACTTTTACTGAGAAATTTGAACTAGCTTAAAAATAAAATGCTTCTCTCATACCGTTTTCAACATTTAACATTCCCAAATCTATTTTTCATTTGTATGTTAGTTTATTCTGAAAATTTGAATTTATACACATAAGATGTAAAAAGTTATAGTTGTAGATACTGGATACTGGGAACACTTGAAATTTTTCACTTGGTGCGAATATTTCACCTTATGAAAGGTCACAGTTATTGAAGATAAAAAAACTATTTTTAACAGTAATAAATAACTGTAATAAGAAATATGGTACTTAACTGTAAAAATAAGTTTTCTTTTACAGTGTACTTTTCTTGATTTAAACAAATTTTACTTGTAATAAAAAATTTATAATTTTTATTATATACATTTCTAAAGTTTGGCGACACACAAAAGTTCAGCGGCATATTAATTGAGAATCACTGCCTTAGAACAAGGGTTCAGTTTAATCGGAGATTGGAGTTCATTTCTATTAAAATTTTGTGTTAAGATGCGTATTTCCTATTTTTATGAACATGTAAGTTATGCTCAAATAAAAAAATAATGAGTCTTTGGATTCCCAATAGGTAAATGAACCCTTTATGGCTTGTTATCATTCCCAGAATATCGTGAATCTTGACCAAAAACAAACATTCATATCCGGCTTCGCTGTATATTATTACATTTCATTGCAAGAAGCAATATTTAGTAATCTTTTGATGACTTCTAAACAATAAACGATTTCTAAAAATAAAAATTTTAATATTTTAAAATATAAATATTTAATGTCACAGACTTTTAGAATTTGTGCAATGGTTAGTAATATTATATTATTTCCATGAAGGATAACATCTATATTATTCTCATATTTCTATGTATGGAGTCAGCAACAGGATCGCTTTCATTTGAGTGATATTTCTTAGGTATGATTCTAATTTTGGCTTATAGCAGACAGGTTTTCGAATTCAGATACACATTTGTTGGTGTAAGCGCTTGAAAGTGTTCCATGTTATATCCCTTGAAACACATAAGCACGGTCTATTATCCATGAAATGTCATTTTGAAAATTTGAATAAACTATATGTTGAAATGCCTTACAATACTTGTTGAGATGTATATTATGCAGAGCAAAATATTTATGTGTTTAGAAAAATTAAGAATTCTTATAGCCAGAAACGCACTTAATTTCTTTTTTTCGAAATTTTATGCCAATAAGTAAATACAAAATTGAAGTTGTGTGTCATTTTTCCATAAACAATCAATCATAATGTTTTGGAGATTGCGAAAGATTGACTGTTTTAGAGGATCTAAATTATTTATTTGAGCAGCTTTTGATAAAATAGAACTAAAGGGCAGTTAAATCGGGAAGTCTTTTCCATCATTAAATTAAATAAATCATTTCCTTTTTTTCTGTTTTAACAGCTGTTTCTGTGTTGAATCTTTCGGAAGCAAACACAACCACATGGTTATAACCTGTAATCCAGATACAGGTAATTACAATCATTGCCAAGGGCGCATTCCAACGTGATATTTATTTAATAGAAGCCCGAATCACTAACATGCGGAAATCATTCAATTATATTCTACAGCTTAAGTTGGTTTTTCGTTTATGCTTTCTTTTACAATATAGACTAGCAGAGATTTTTATGCCCCTGCCAGTCTTTATATACATATAAATATCTGCGTTGAGCAGTGTTTTCTGTCTCTTGAAGTTAACTGGTTCATTACCTCAAGGAATTGGAGACAATCATTCCTTAAAATTTTATAAGGTACAATGTTTTCCGATAAGAATGATGTATAAAGGAGAGAGCTAGTCAGAAATATTCTGCAACCAAATGAACAGGATCTATTTTTAATCGCAAACCCTGATAGTATTATTCCACATGTGCACAATAAATACCCATAGAGCAATAAACTAAAACATGTTTTTATTCTTAATATACTTGAAGAGACGTTTGTTTTCATTTTTTTAGTAAAGTAGAATTCGAAATTTGATACGATAAAGAATTAATAGAAATCACGTTGTAAATAATGTTTGCAACATTTCAAAAAAACAATAAAAATTGTTTTGTTTTCTTTAAAAAAATAATAATAGGTATAAAAAATAGGTTTAAAAAAACAGTAAATACTTAGAAAAATGATTAACGATAGTTCCAACTACAGTTCAAGTAGAACGCAAAAATACCCATCTTCCATTATTCAAATATGACTTGTTATTGTAATATATATAGTTTTACATTCGTTGCACAACTTTCCTCCAATGTGTACATTATAAAAGTAAAAAGTCTAATTTGATGTCGATCAAAACGTAAACAGCAGAAAAATGATACGATTTCTTTTTCGGCGTGCATGTGTTTTCGTGAATAGTTGTGATTTTTCAGGAGTTACTCCTTTGCGACTCAAGAATGCGATTCACTTCAATTTAAAGAATATGATTAATAAAACAATATTTCAAATAAATCCACAGTGGATGTTAAAAAAAAGCCTCATATCGAGTTCGAGCCATATCAAAGTATATTTTATTTTTTCAAATTTAAAAATGAAATGTTATTTAACGATACAAATTTAAGCAATAAAATCCCATGTCATTTTCTTAAAAGTAAAATAATTTTACTCTTAAGTTTTAAATTTAAATTAATATAGCCCTGTAAAAAATTCATCAAACTTGTTTTGAAGTCGGGAGACTTTCTTATATTATAATAAAAATATTTAATGAGATCTTAATAATTTTTAAATTAAGCTATGTAAAATCGTATTTTATCGCAAAAGTTTCCTCACTAATAATAATTTTCCCGTTGTATTGTGTGATCTATTAACTTACACACACATACACAATAAAACAATATGTTATGGGTAGTTAGTGGCTCTTAATAATTTATGACCGAACTAGAAACAGAAACGTTTGTCCTCTAGTTTCTGACCTAACAATTTCTGACTTGATTCTCACTTTCTCAAGAAAAAGTTTGGTTTGGTTTCATACTAAACACAATCTTAAAAAGTTTATGAGAAAAGCTTATGAACACAATCTTGGACATATCCATATTCTAATGATTGATTTAATTAATTATTTTAATAGACACACACACACACATATATAATATATAATATATATATATATATATATATATATATATATATATATATATATATATATATAT